>JACEVL010000952.1:252500-297260 GCA_020284085.1 Aporrectodea caliginosa
CGAATTTGGGCATATGGCCAATAAGGCGCGCCACAGAGCGGCTTACACGCATGCAAATCAAAGAAATCAAGAAACTGAACTGAAATACATTAATATGAGCAGTGAGAAGTGTAATTAAAATAATTGGACACCTCTTTTAAGTTTGATAATCGTCTAATAAATATGAGCAGAAGAGCTGTTCTATATTACGATATCAATAATTATTATGTCTATACTATTATTATGATTTATGAAAGATCGACAACAGCTGCTAGATATTTATCATCACCTATTACTTGATTGTAAAAAGAAGACATTTCTAAGGTATTAAGACGTCATAGGACGACGTTACTTCGGAATAATAAAAACAATTCTGTATTATCAATCCTTCAGTTTTTTTATACATAATTTTATACGAATTATGGCTTACTTTTAAATGGGAAGAAACTGAAATGGAATAAAGAGGATCAAATAGACGTCGATGCTTTAGCTACCTGTCGTATAACAGAACTTCTTTCGACTTATTTTGTATAAACTAACACCATGAATCCAGAAACCTATGAAATATGCGCATGCAAATCAATGACGACTTCGAACAAATGATCTTCAGTAAAGAAACGAACTGAACAATTACACAATTACTTTTTAAAGACGTCAACGGTTCAACGGTCGTGCCCCTCCGACACCTCATCACTCAAATTTGCAAATCGCTCTATAGATAGCCATAGCTGTTCCACCTCTTTGGAACAAATTTCCGCCAGGTCTACGACAAATATTTGACCCATCCTGCGAACTCACCAAAACCCTAGGCCTACTTCTCGCTATCTCTCCACAGAGTCCACATGTCTTTCACCCGAAACTGAAAACTCTGTTTTCACAAAGCCTATCTTCATGGGCGTATTTAGGGGGAGGTTTAACGGGTTCAACCCCCCAATAAGTTTCCCAAATTTTTTATATGCTTTTACATGGGAAATACCCCCAAAAAACTTAGTTTTTGCGACCATCTCCCAATGGAAAACCCCCGAAATCTTAAAACCCCCTCCGAAATTTTTTCCTGGCTACGCCCATGCCTATCTTAATTCCTCCACTTCCCTGTACCTACCTCGCAGTTTCAACTCTAAACACCATCCATCCTAGCCGTCTGCCTGCCTGACTCTGGATTTTGACCTTCTGCCTATTGATTCTGTTTTGATTTAGCGCCTGTGAATAAGCCGGTTCCGTCGACTGGGTATTTTGGCGTTGTAGAAGTTTTTCGAGTTTACGATTACGATGGACATGCTTAACAATACGATGAAAATCGCATATTTTCATCACAAATAGCAAAACAGTTACAAGAAGTTAAAGATCTAGGCTCACGTCTACCGTACCTTATAGCCCCATAAGCACTGAGCTTATAAGAGTTGTGAATGTTTGTCAATTAGACATATTCAAAACGCGATCTCAATCTGCCATTAGGGGTCATCCATTAATTATGTCAACAAAATAGGGGAGGGGGTTTGGAAAAGTTTGACAGTTGTTGACAGGGGAGGGGGTTTGGCCCAAGTTGACGTCAACAAATTTTTTTGGAATAAATCACAAAAAATATGGTAAATGACTAAAAAAAAAAAAAAAAAAAGTCATCAGGAAAAATTGTCTAAAAAAGGTCAGGGGGGGGGTTCTGGGATTGTTGACATAATTTTTTGGGGGTCCGTCAATGTTTGACAGTTGTTGACAAGGGGGAGGGGGTCAAAAAGGCCTAAAATTTGTTGACATAATTAATGGACGACCCCTTATGTATTTGTGATCACCCCAAAAAACGGGTTAAGCGGAAACCTTTCATAATTTGGCAATTTACAAATAATAAAAAGCGAGCTGTTGTGGATGCCAAACACCTAAAATGTCAAAAAATATGAAGAGTCTTGATGCTTAGGCCTAAAGAGCCTTAATGGCCACCGAAAAGAGCTTAAATGGCCACTGAGTAGAGCCTACCTGTCTGACCCTTTTGATTTTGACCTGGGACCGATCTTTACCCTACCTGCCAACCGATATTGTTTCGACTAAGCGACTAGTGAGCTCCTGTGAATAAGCTGATTCCCGCGGTTACACTTTTTGGCACTGTATAAATCCCAATATTACGATAAAGAGCCTTTATTGCCACCTAAAATTCCTTCCAACCCTTCACTTTTTCCAGATATAACGAGTGAAGTGCGACTGCATGAAGGCCAGCCATACTTTGACACCATACACTGTACACACATCGTTTACGAGCGCTCTGTACAGCCACACTCGTGCCCGATTTTACTAGGCATTAGTTGTACGTGTGTGGCCTTCACACGCAACGTGCCTGGCTGGTATCAACTATCGACCGATACGTAGCAAAATCCAAGGAGCTCTGTACGGTCGACACCGCGTTGCTAAGATCCGTTGAAGCCGGAGAACAAAAGCATTTCTGACGTGCCTTTTCAAGACCGGCGTTTTTCTCTTGTATAAGTCGCACCCTGTATATAAGTCGCAGGCAATTATAAGTGTTCGTGTTCCATGCAATATTCACATACAGTGCAATCCCTGACGCGCAATTACTGCATGTAGTACCTTTGTGGAGCTGCCTGTTATAGAATAGAGTAATAGCGTGGTTCACAGAGACAGGCAGACAAACAGACAGACAAACAGACAGACACACAGACAGACAGTGATCCCGTCCTAAACAAAAAAGAACCGGAGCGCCGGTGTCACGAAATAGAGTATCCCCCATACACGAGTATCCCCCTTAACGAAATGGAGTATTCTGTTTAGTTTGCATTTTTGCCGGTTTCTTAGTGTATTCAGTCGTACATTTTGGATTTATTGTACACATAAAATATTTTAAGTTGCGTATCTTTAGTTTGTACGTCGACTTGAAATCAATTTACTTCGTTTTTGGTGATTTTGACTGGATTTTCGCCGAGGCTATCGTGACGCGTATGACGATGGGGGATAGAATGGTTTATCCCCCCCGGATACTCTAAACCGGTTTATTCCATCCAGACAGAGTTGTATTGTCTCGAGACACTGTCTCGGTCTCGAGACGTCTCGAGACAGGTTTTTCGATGTCTCGGTCTCGGTCTCGGTCTCGGTCTCGGACCTCATTGTCTCGGTCTCGGTCTCGGTCTCGAGATCATTTCTCGACTTTTTGGAAACTGTCTCGAAACGAAAGTCTTGTCTTTTGGAAACTGTCTCGAAGCGAAAGTCTTGTTCTCTTGTAGAAGCGGTCTCCAAATTTCTCGTACAAACTGTATTTTGTTCGGAACTTCGTACACTATTGCGCTGTAAAATTGTCTTGTGCCGAATGGATAACTAGTTAATCGGAAGTGCCAAAAAGACAGGAAGTTTTAAAGAAGCGGTGTTTCTGGTATTAAGATTTAAGAGTATTGAAAAAAGCAGTCTTAAGTTTGCACTTTCAGTCCAAAATTTCCAAATATCTTAAAATGTCTCATAAAGAACCTGAAATCGTGAAATTTCCATTAACGCAGTTTGAAATCAATGAAAACAAAAATTTAAATGGCATGTCGTTCGTCGTTTGTGTAAAGCCAACATAAGCGAAACTCTTTTAACAACAGCTAGTTTCTCAAGGTGAGTGATGTGAATTATGTCGCTAAATCGCTAATAGGCCAAGGGCCTAAATGGAATTTTGTTGGTTTAAATTTTAGAATTATTTAGAAGATCTCTGAAAGGCTGAAATATTTAATTTCTTTATAGTGTATACAATTCAGGTGATCGGCTGATTTCAGTGACTTGACCCTTGTATTAGACTTCACAAGTTGAGAAAACGAACTTGGGTCCAATCACTCCAATGTGCATTTCACTCGTTTTGAACTGTCTCGAACTGTCTCGGACCTGGTGTCTCGTCTCGGTCTCGGTCTCGGACCCCACTGTCTCGGTCTCGGTCTCGGTCTCGAACCCCACTGTCTCGGTCTCGGTCTCGAGTTTTATGTCTCGTATACAAGTCTGCATCCAGAGGGATAAATTCATACATCCCCCCGGATAGTCTTAGGACGGATACTCTATTTCGTGATACCGGCTCCAGGCGCCATGTTGATCTATAAATTTTTACCGGTAGAGCATTTCGGTCGTCAAAATGAATAGGAAAGCCGTTCCGGTGCGTTCCGGTTACAACCGAACCCTGCAGACAGAGACAGAGTTGCATTGCTGGACCGTTTTATGCAGTGCTCCGCTGATCCTCTGGGAAAATCTATGATCTAATCCATTTGCTGATCTGGGCTCGTCATCAAGTATTTAATAGAGGTCTGCGGGTAGAGCATTTTTGCTACCCGACCCGTACCCGTAACACAGAACCGTTACCCGTACCCGTACCCGACCCGTATTCAAAATTACTACCCGACCCTACCCGTACCCGCGGGTATACTCGTACCCGTAAAGCACCCGTCACGTCATTACCACGCCTTCCCATAGCCCCTGTCCCTACCAGGCCAATAGGCTTACAACTCAGGATGTAGTTTTAATAATAATAATAATAATAATAATAATAATAATAATAATAATAATAATAATAATAATAATAATAATAATAATAATAATAATAATAATAATAATCTTGACGAGGTCTAACCTTCCCAGAATGCATTTTTGTATCTCCCTATAATTTTTATAATTCCTGAGGGATCTGAGGTACCTCGGGTTAAAAAATTAATAATAATAATTATTATTATTATTATAATAATAATAATAATAATAATAATAATAATAATAATAATAATAATAATAATAATAATAATAATAATAATAATAATAATAATAATAATAATAATAATAATAATAATAATAGGATAATGATGCTGATGATGATGATAGTAGGGGTGGTAGTAGTGGTAGTAGTAGTTGTTGTTGCTGTTGTAGTTGTTGCAGATATAGTAGCAGCAGCAGCAGCAGTTATTGTAGTAGTAATAGTAAGAGGCAGTCAACTTATAAAACTTGTCACATGCAACTCAATGTTGTGCTGTCTCAATTGCATGGTACATTGTATATCCGTGGTCTATATACTGTCACCTAGAACACTAAAAACTGTTAATAGTATGTTGCAGACGAGGTCAGGTCCATTGTGCGCCTACATTCTATATTATATGTAACGGTGACATTGTAACCCTAAAACTTCACCTCCGTACGGGTAAAACCGGGTATACCCGTACCCGTGCTGACCCTACCCGTACCCGACCCGACCCGTGAAACCCGTACCCGACCCGTACCCAACCCGCGGGTACGGGTCGGGTACGGGTAAACCCGCGGGTACGGGTATACCCGCAGACCCCTAGTATTTAATCCATGTTGGCAAAATCGCTGATCGAAATCTAATGTCGATGCTGGTCAAATTACGGGTAGGCCTACTGATCTAATCAAGGCCGGTCAGTGGAAGAATCTTCATGGTACTAACGACCTGATTACAGCTTGGTTTTGCGTAACATCGTTTGATGATTTGTGAAACTAGACACCAACACGATAGAAGTAACTATTTAATAAGTTGCTAATTAATAATATGGTCTGAAACGGTCTAACATATACCAATCTGCTCTGTTTCGGGCGTAATCCAATCTCCATCAATATAATCAGTAGTGGTATTACCTACTTGCTTCTGTAACAAACAAAAGGTCATAGCACTATAGTACCGAATACGATCATAATCGGTACCAGAGCCGTATATATACGGCTCTGATCGGTACTACATAGCCTACAATACTGATTACGACAATAATCAGCATAGGCCTATAATAGACGCGGACTTTTGCTTTTGTCTCTGAATGAACAGATACTACTCAGGGAAATTATTTACTACCGCCTACATAATTTAATATTAGGATGATTTACTCGTTATTAAAATACTTCATATTGTACACCAAAATGCGGTTAGCAATTCGTTCAATAAAGAATATACTTACTTACTTACTTTCATAGCCTACTTAGCTCACACACGCTTCATACGCCAATAATATTATTATTCTGGATTTATTTTTGTTGCGGTCAGAAGTAATTGCTTGCGGCTTCTTGCCCCCTCCCCCACTTCACTGAAATTTGCTCCATGCCTATGTATATCAGTGTGCGTGTCCTTCCTTCTGTCTGTCTATTTATCTGTCTGAGTAATCATCTACACACACACACACACACACACAAACACACACACACGAGTTTGAGGGTAACTACAGCAGTACAGCATGACTACTGTTCGCTGTCTGTCTGTCTGTCTGTGTGTCTGAGTAATCTTCTACGAGCAGAAGGGTTGGAGGGTAACTACAGCAGTACAGCATGACTACTGTTCGCTGTCTGTCTGTCTGTCTGTCTGTCTGAATAATCTTCTACAAGCAGAAGGGTTGGAGGGTAACTATGGCCAGACTACTGTTCACTTAAGATAAGCCCCATCTCGGAATCACCCCTCAAAGGCAGCACACATTCCGCAGAAAGCAGGCCCCAAAACAACTATAAATCTCCATGGATTATGGGGGTCAAGACCGAGCATTGCTCTTAATTTGGAGAAAATATGAAAACAAGAGAAGAATGTTTACTGTTTTTCTGTGATCTTTCATCAACTGCTGTTATCCTCATACCAGCCATCATCTATCTTTGTACTCAGCAGTGTACTATAAATCATAATTCTCATATCATTATCATTATCACTATCACTATCATCATCATCATCATCATCATCATCATCATCATCATCATCATCATCATCATCATCATCATCCATAATCATCCATACCATCATTTATCATCACCTTCACTATCATCTATCATCATCACCTTCACTATCATCTATCATCATCTTCTTCACCATCATCTATCATCCTCCTCCTCATCTACCATCATTGTCCTCCTCCTGTATCACCATTCTCACTATCATCTATAAGCATTGCTCTAATCATCATCAATCTTCATCCTTGCATTGTTTTATCATATCCGTTACCATTATCTATCATCATGTATTATAATATGTTTTATCATCATCTTTGTTTTTTGTCGTCATAAACACCATCATCTATCATCACCAACATCATCACTACTACTGCCACAACCAGTCAATAACACCACCACCACTAATCACTACCACCACCCCAAGTTCAAATATTATCATTATTATTATTATAATTATTATTGCTATTAGTATTATTGCTTGCTATAATTACTATTATTATTGTTATTATTATCATTATTATTATTATTATTATTATTAATATACGAAGAGTTATAAAGCGCAAATCAACATAAATACACCACATCTTTGCAACAAAACATGGTAAATACTGAATGCAGAACAATTAATTGTTTCATTCCTAATTATCAACTTCCAACCAAAGCCTCATGAAACAATTCTTACTAAAGAAACAATTTTTAGTGTGCCAGCAATATTGGAACAGCCATAACTTCACAGTGTTCATCAAAAGATTCAGAACCGTTAAGAAAATAGGACAATACGAGAACAATCCAAGCAGAACAATTAAACGTAGAACAATCAAATTTTTCGTTCCTAAACATCAACTTCCAACAAAAACTCTTAAAACAGTTTCTACGAAAGAAACAACATCAGAACACCCAAAAACATCATGTTTTTATCAAGAGTCGGAACCGTTAAGACAAACAGGCCATTGCAAGATCAAATACAAGCCGCTCATTGCAACAAAGAACCACTGACAAGGGCCATGACTAATGTACAACCAACATGCAAACTCCACGACCAAAGGCACGACATTGCAACATAATGCATACAAACACGTATAATACGAGCTTTAGACGTGTGTGCTACGTGGTCTCATTTAGCAGTTTCAGAGAAGCAACGAATAATGCTGGCGCCATCTCATGATTAACACAAACAGGAATTTCTTTCCATTCGGCCAGAGAGAGGTTTTATTATTGTCATTACTGCACTGGTATTGTTATTATTAAGCATTCATCATTTTAGTAGTTATTTAAGCATCTGCTATTATTTCATTTATTAATATTTAAGCATTCACTATTATTTTATAATTTTTTTACCTGAGGTAATACTATTCTCTCAAGCCATCAACACTATTATCCGGAGAAAGATGTTTTTCTGTAATGGTTTATTCCTCGGCAAGATCCGGCTGCATAAAAGAGCCACAAAAGAATTTGATACTATTTTTTTATTATTTAAGCATTTCTTATTATTGTATTATTATTTAAGCACTTCTTGACATTTATTATTATTATTTTAGCATTTTGTTAAGCTCTAATGACTGAGCATAAACCCTGCTGAGCAATTGTGAATGAAGGACCTGCTCATTATTATTATTATCAGTGCTTTTTTTCAGCCGGAACGGTCCGGAACGGCGTTCCGGCACCTTTTCTCAGCCATTAAAAATAATTTACTAAATTAAAGTTTTAGTAAAATTTTATTTAAAATTTACTTAGATACTTTAACTTAATTTAAGTGCTTTCAATGTTCATTGATATCGATTTATATGAAATAGAAATATTGGCATAAAATATTCCCCTATAATTGTTCTGAATATTTTGAGTTCCGGAACCTTTTCTTTTAGAAAAAAAGCACTAATTATTATTATTATTCTGCATTTATGAAGAGTCTAACAACCTAGTATCGCTCGATGGTGCTGAGCAATTGTGAGTGAAGGTCTTGTTCAAGGCCCCTACACAGTACCCGTCTCAGGGGAAGAGGATCGAACCCGTACTCTGTGTGCTACAAGGCAAACGCTCTAACCAGTCGACTATCAACTCACACAACTAGCAAACTGGGAGCAACATAAAGTTTAACTCGTGAGGTAACATTTGCACAATTAGCGCACAAATGGTCTGCCCAAAATTAGCCTAGTCTTCGCTAAATGCCATGGAGACACGCTTCGCCATAAGGGCAACTCATTGAGTGGAAGGGAAAGGCAATCAGTGTCCTTGCAAATCTAATTGAAACAAGCTAATTTATTTCAACGTGCTAATTTATTTCAAAATGCTAACAGGGATGGGCAGTAATTGAAATTACTTGAAATTGTGCAATTTGTAATTTGTTATTTGTAACTCAATTACATTTTCCCATGTATTTTGTAACTTGTAATTATACATCATGTCCCAAAGTAATTTGTAATTTGTAATTCAGTTTCATTTTACCACGTAATTTGCCTATCCCTGTATGGTAGTTTATTTCAATATGCTAATTTATTTCTAAATGCTAATTCATTCCAATATTCTAATTTATTCTAAAAATAATCTAATGACTTATATGTCACTGTTACCATAATGCCCAAGACGTTAACCATCAACTGAGAAGCCAGTTGACTCTCCGCAAGCACTACTCAGAAAGCCTTCATTCAGTTTTATTATTTACCATTTTCAAATTAAACAACAAATGGGAAATTCAATAGTGTTTAGAACCTCAAAGAGTTAGTTTTTGTGTTCCGTTCGCAAATAAACCTAGGGCAGAGGACGTCTGGGTTCGAACTGCGAACCAGACCATTTCTCTTTATCATCAGACGTGCAACAGTCGACGAACAGCTTGTACTTAATGGCCTCCTCGACGAGGCTGACAATCTTCGGTGACTTCTTAACGACTCCGTCCTTCATCACGTTGTACAGCTGAGTGGTGGTCAGGAGGGGAAATCGAATCTGACTCAACACCAATTCGATGGTCTGCGGGGTTTCGCGTTCGTCTCTGACGAGCAGCCACTCCTTGGTGGCTTCAAAGAGCGAGTACTCGGGATAGCAGAAACGACTGTCGGCCAGAATCTTGACGACGAGCTCCACCTCGAGGTCATTCCAGATGGCGGAGTAGTTGCCCTGGCAGATCTGGTTTCCGACGCGAGCCTCGAGGTTGAATAGCGCCGCCCGGTGGACGCGGTCATTGTGACAGTACAGCAACATCTTCATAACCACGGAAACTGGAAAGGTCTCGCTGGCAACCATCTTCGTCTTGTTGGAGTCGGTCAACATGCTTGGACCCGAGATGTGGAACGAGTCGTCAACGGTAACTTCTGGAACCGCGATCGGAGTCTCGATGGCGTCGCACTCGAAGAAGTCGCTCGAGTCGCTGGAGTCCGAGGAACTTGTGGACGAGGCGATGGCCGGGGAATAGTGGTGCTGGAATGAGGTCGAAGGTCGCTTGATGCGGTACTCGGGCACCATGAACACCTTCAACCCGTTCTCGATCACTTTTATGCATTCATCGTACAGGTTCTTGATGTTGTACTTATCGGCGAGCATGAATAATGGAACGACATAGGACTCGCTGAGCACTACGTTACCCGAATAAATGAAGTAGAGGAATCTCTCAAAGACCTTCGCGCACTCCGGATCCTCGTGGAGCACGAGCTCATTAGCGCTTCGCTCAGTCCAGTTCTCGTTAAGCATCGTCGCAAAAATCTCGCTAGCAGCGGACAGAAGATTGCGATGGGCATAGTAGCAGTTTTCGCCGACGATGAGTTTGAGATCGCTGGTGTCTGGCTTGTTGTAGAGAAGTGCCGACGCGGGGAGGGCGGTGAAGCGGTACTTGCGCTGGGAGGAAACGTCACGCATCAGCGGCTGAAGCACAACCAGTGGATTTGTGTCACTGCACTTACTGCTTCGGCAGTGGCAGCGAAACCTTACGAACTTCCTTTTAGGAGGCATCTGAAACCAATACGTAGAAATGTGACATACTAGAAATGTGATGTTCTAGAAATGTGATGTCATAGAACTGTTTGTAAAATCCAGTATCGCAATTGTAAACTCTAAAAGTTAGAGTTTATAATTGCGATACTGGTGGTTTCTCCTTACAATTTCGGGGGCAGAAAATATTTACTGGCCCCGAAATTGTAAGGAGAAACCACCAGCTTTTTTACTAGAACTACAACAAAAGTAATAATATGTAATTCGCAGGAAAAAGCTTTGAAAATTTAACTTTCTAAACATAAAATCTCTGGTAAATAGTCTGATTTAAACTCCAGAGTGTTATGCACAACGTAAGTTACAAAGTGATATTGAATATTGAATTGAACAAATTTCCCAAGTAGGGGTCCGTCTACTACAACCCCAACGTCACACGAAACTATAAACACAATCAAATCGCCAGAATCACTTAAATATCTTATCAGAACCTCCATTAGAACGATAAATTTATTTGTGTTTGGGTATAAAGAGAAAGTATTAAATAAATTGCAATTGATTAAAAGCCGGTAATTCAGTCACAAACCCTCAATATTGGTCGAATCTGGTAACTAACCACTGAGTTAAATTCAGTGGACTGGTCGACGCCCTCTAGCGTTTCGTTTACCTCGTTGAGGACGACTCCTAATCTAATCATTAATCCTACGATTTTAATAGAACCGTTATAACAATCAATTTGTTATAATAATTTGCGATGCATCAAAGTCGATGGCGTGCACACGTCCTTCGTCATATTAAGTAAATTCAAAACTTCGTAATGAATAGATGGTCAGTATAACATGAGACTTCTAAAAAGAATCTTGCACGCTGAAAGTACAAGATTCTCTTTAGAACTGCTCACGTTGTACTTAATAGCGTAGCCTAATCCCACAGACTTCCTTTTCTGTTATCTAGGTACGCGAATCTGAAATGTTTTTTCATGGTACGTGCTTAATTTACTTACTTAACGCACTTACTTACTTACTTACTTACTTAACGCACGCTATTAAGAAAACTAACCATTGCCATGATATAATCCGTGCTAGGCCTACTCCTAGACTATGGGCAAGCAATTCTGTTCCATGTTTTCAGGACACTTCTGGATGCTGGAAAAAGACATTTCGTTTTAATAGTTTTAGCTGGGACTATTATAATCCCAGGTTTTAGTTTTCTTTCAGCATTTACTTATGAACGAAATGATGTGCTGTAATTAACATTTACGTTAAATAATTTTAAAACAGGAGCTGGGGATGCACGATGATCGATATAATGTTATCGTGCTGAACTATTAACCGAGAGGTCGAGGGTCAAATACCCCCGCTGCAAAAAATTGTGTCGAGATTTCTACTCCATAAACAACTCAGATAACGAGTTCAATCAAAGACTCTAAAATCATTGGTTCAATGACCGCACACTGTTGGTGGGAATAACAGACGGCGAGAAAGAGGACGGCCATGGCCACCTATCCTCGTATGCCGTGGCTACGAAAATGAAGTCGTTAGCACTTGATACCATGGCTGCCCCAGGGCTAGCAATGCCTAAAGGACTGCTCTTTCTCTTTAATTTAATTAAAATAATTAAAAATAAGGCACTTGGCAGCTGTTTAATAATTTTACTCGCAAGGTGACCATAGACCAAATATCGTATTGCTGAAACTCCACACACACTGATCTCCTTGTATAGCTAACATTTGATGCCTTTAATATCGACGTCGCGTTTCAAGAGGTTTGTGCTAATTTATTACAAAAAACAAGCAATTTATTACATTTTACGACGATGGTAAAAACGCTTCGGTATCTGTTACACCCTTGCAACGTTAGTTTTATTAAGTGGTGATTTAAAAATCTGAGATTTGCTTTGAACTACGCGGCTGATATATAGAGACACGGTACACGTCATCCTTTTTGGCGTTGTGCTGGCAGTGATCGTGTAAGGTCATTTTTGTCACATAAGAAATCAAATTTCTCGCCAATATTGCCAGAAATCAAATCATTCAATGGCTAAGAGTGGCGAGTTTTTCTTTTAAAGAGTGTCATAATAAAGTAGGCGTAGTGTTGCATTGTCTTCATTGTGTAGGGCGCGGTATGTGTGATAATTTATTGTGCGCACGTATATGTAAAGCGTGGTGCTTCTGCGGCGGAAAATGCCGCCACGCAACGCGCGAAAACTTACTTCTGCGGCGGAAATTTTTTCAAATTTGATCTAACAACGACTCTAATCGTGACTCTAACCGACCGTCACAGCGCCTAACTTGACCCTAACCTACACTCACGAGGCCTAACCTGACCCTAACCAATGAGGTATTATTATCATCGCTAGAGGGAACATGGCGTATCTTCCCTTCGCTAATTTTTGAAGCCACAACCATAGATATAATAACACCTTATCACGAGCTCCGCAGTTAATTTAAATTGAAATGACGCGTTTTGATTGGTTGAAATTCATGGACGCAGTCAAGCTTAAGCGAGACTTTAATTTCTTTTCGAAGCTTACGCCTTGCAAAAACTACAACAGACACAAAATAACAACTTATCCATTAAATAATATTCCAGCGGCCTCGTTTTCGGACTTTAATAAGTTGCTACATCCACACACTACACAATTTAACTTCGATCGTTTCCGCCATTTTGTATAGCCCAAGGGTCAAGGCCTTTTGAATCGGCGGCCTCAAAAAAATGGCCGATCAGCCCTCTAGTGATATATTTATATATTATACATCTCTATGACCCTAACCGACCCTCATGATGCCAGTTTATAGAAGTAACGCATTTTAAACATTGCTCATGCTCCGAGGGTTGCGCATACGCAAAGCTCTTCCGCCTTCCAAAATAGTAATTCTGCAGCAGAATTTTCCACCGCAGAAGATATATCTATATGTAAATAGCATTCAGATCAAACTGATCATAAAAGACAAAATTATGCTGAGGAATTCTTAATGTTGTTCCGGTTAAACCGTCGTTTACGATGCCAAATTATTTTATATTGTCACTTTAAAATGGAAGCTAAATTGATGAAAATAATTTCTTGCCTAAATGGAAGTTGGAATGATTAAGCTAATTCTTTGCTTAAATAAAAGCTCGATTGATGGAAATAATTGTTTCCACAAGCAGAAGCTGGATTAATTAAACTAAGTCTTTGCTTCAACAGAAGCTGTATTGATGAAAATAATTGTTTCCGTAAATAGCAGATGGATTTATGAGAATAATTCTTTACTTAAATAGAAATTGGTTTGATAAAAGTAATTTTGTAATTAAATGGAAGTTGGATTGATGAAAGTTACTTTTTTATTAAATGGAAGCTGGATTGATGACAGTTATCATGGACGTTGGTAAACAGCTTACTTAACAACGTTAAGGGCGGCATTGAAGACATTAAAATAATTTGGCATAACCGCTGTTCCTTCATAAGAACTTTCAAAAGTTTATAAAGTGCATCTTTAAGAAAGTTGTCTCTTTGCTGTCAGTTTTCTTTAATTTTGCTACTCTTTTTATTGTGTTTTAGATATTAGTTAGAATGAAGTTGAGAATCAGCGTGCCTTTGTGCATTTTGATTCACGTCCTTCAAGTTGCCTCGGCCGTTGATAAAGGAAACTTCAAAACTTGTGATCAGAGCAGCTTCTGCAAGTGAGATCAGTTAATTAATTAATTAATCTGAATTAAACTAAGTTAAACAAATTGGAATTAAACTGAATGAAAATTAAATGAAATTAATGAAGTGCAAATTAAATTCATCTTGCATCCATTGACAGCCTTTTAGCTACCTTTGCCTTTTACCTTCTGTGTGGTATCATGATGTTACCGTTACCTGTTACCTCTCAATTTTACATTTTCCAGATATGTTGCCTTTACCTGTTACCTCTCCATTTTACCTTTACCAGTTGTGTTACCTTTACCTGTTACCTCTACATTTTACCTTTACCAGTTGTGTTACTTTTACCTGTTACCTCTACATTTTACCTTTACCAGTTGTGTTACCTTTACCTGTTACCTCTACATTTTACCTTTACCAGTTGTGTTACTTTTACCTGTTACCTCTACATTTGACCTTTACCAGTTGTGTTACCTTTACCTGTTACCTCTACATTTTACCTTTACATGGTATGTTACCTTTACCTGTTACCTTTGTAGGCGACATCGTGATGTAGCGGTTGACGATTCACCATACGTTGTCATTCCAAGTACGGTTAATGTCCGACCAACCAGCGTCCACCTTCAGCTTCTCAACACGCGGAACAACGTCCCATTGCTTCTGGAGTTCTATGGCCTGAAGGATAACACCGTGAGGTTAAAGGTCAACGAGGTCTCTCCGCTGAGGCCGCGTTTTGAAGCCCCAATGGGTGACGTTCTTGTGGAAGAACCGAAACAAGACAGGTAGACTAAACAGTTTCAGTTTCTATTTTGGATACATTGTTAACCACCAGAAATACAAAATATAATCTGTTCTAATAACTTATATGGCGCTGTTATCTTAATGCTATAACCATGAATAAGTGTCAAACTGTGAGTGAGTCATTAAGTGTTATTACTGTGAATAAGTGTTACTTCGGTGAGTAAGTATTATAAATGTGAATAAGTGTTACAAGTTCCATAGCTGAATGAGTGCTATAACTATGAATAAGTGTTCTACCTGTGAATAAGTGTTATAACTGTGGGTAAGTCACTTAGTGTTATAGCTGTGAATAAGTGTTTTAACTGAATAAGTGTTTTTACTGTGAATAAGTGGTATAACTGAATAAGTGTTATAACTGTGAATAAGTGTTATAACTGTGATTAAGTGTTCTACCTGTGAATAAGTGTTATAGCTGTGAATAAGTGCTATAGCTCTGTGAGTAAGTGTTGTAAGTAACATTTGTCTGGCACTGTTACAGACTCGAAGTTGCTCAGAAAGATGAGACGCAGTTGGTTCTGAAATTCAACGAGAGCAAGATCATCGTACAGTATGCTCCTTTCCGCATTGATGTGGTTGTCAAAGATGAACCAGTGATCAGCGTCAATGGACGTGGTCTCCTTATGTTCGAACATCTACGACAGAAAAAACAGTAAGTGCTAGCAAATTGCTAAATTAGGATATTGCTATTACCAAATTGCTATTAGCAGATTGTTTTTCAGAGATGGGTAACTAATTGATTAGATAATTGATTGGATTCTAATCGATTAGATAATTGATTAGATTCTAATCAATTAGATAATTGATTAGATTCTAATCGATTAGATAATTGATTAGACAAACAGCTAATTCTAATTGATTTGTTACGAGATATTGCTAATTCTAATTGATCAGCAAATTTCAGTAGCTAATTGTAATTCTTATCGATTAGCAGTTTAACTAATTGTGCCCATCACTGTTGCTTCTAGCAGCTATAACGTGGACTCGTTAAGGGTGTCGGAAAGTGTGTTTTCTGTCACAAAGCATGCAGTTGACTTGTTTGTGGTGGGAAGTGTGTAGTATGAATTTCTGAGAGATTGACTCGGGTCTAATACAATTTCAATCTAAAATGCCTGAAATTTTAGTTACCAGTTCAAGTACAGTTTGACAGTTTTAGGAGTTGTGAGGCAGAGATGGGTAAGTAATTGATTAGATTCTAATCACTTAGATTCGAATCGATTAGACAAACAGCTAATTCTAATTCTAGTCGATTAGCTACAAGATTTTGCTAATTCTAATTCTAATCGATTAGGAAATTTCAGTAGCAAATTCTAATTCTAATCTGAAGCAATTTAACTAATCGATTGGCTAACTGATTACCTGTTCATCTAAGTTTGGCTAGTTATAATTCTAATTGATTATCTTCTAGATTTTTTGCTAATTCTAATTCTAATCGATAAGCAATTTAACTAATCGTGGCCATCTCTGGTGTGAAGTGTATAGTATGAATCTTTTTTGATTGATGTGGATCCTGCATAAAGTAGTGCTGTATCTGTGAAATTCTAGGCAGCCGGCCGAAAACAAGGGCGAAGAAGAGGAGAAGAAAGAGGGCGAAGAAGGAGCGGCAGCGGAAAGTGAGGAAAAGAAGGAAGAAACTGTCGACCAAGAGGAACAGGTATGTTACCTGTGAATGGAACAGGTATGTTGCCTATTGTCAGAACAGGTATTTAGCTCATGAATGGAACTGGTGTGTTACCTAGTGACGGAACAGGCTTGTGGCCTATGAATGGAACAGGTGTGTTACCTAGTGACGGAACAGGCTTGTGGCCTATGAATGGAACATGTGTGTTACCTAGTGACGGAACAGGCTTGTGGCCTATAAATGGAACAGGTGTGTTACCTATTGTCAGAAGAGGTCTATGTCTATGAATGGAAAGGGTATGTGCAGAGAGCTGATCTGATTTGTTTTGTTGTAGGCCGAAGACAATGTTGAGGGAATGTGGGAAGAGAGTTTCAAAGCGCATCATGATTCCAAACCATACGGTAGGCGAAGGATTTCATGTTATTTATGGTAATATTAGTGACTGTATTTTAATTACGGTGACGTTAGTGACCATGTTAATTATGCTCCGATAATCAATTTGAAGCTATAGAAAATGTTTGTGTGTTGTTAGGTCCATCTTCCATTGGACTCGATTTCTCGTTTCCTGGTTACGAGTTTGTCTACGGAATTCCTGAGCATGCGGACACGCTGGCGCTGAAGTCTACGAAGTGAGATTCCTTTTTATGTACTTTTGTGATGACTTGATTAGTTTCATCTTTGTCATTGCCTGCTATATTTGAGGATCCTGAGTGGCCGAGTGGGTTGGTAGCCTGCTCGTCACGCCGGCGCCCCGGGTTCGCTTCCCGGTCGGGTCGGTTTATCAGAGATTAATTTCTCGGATCTTTACTGCGGGTGGCTCGGTCGCATTATAAACGTGGAGTACAATACAACACACAATACAACACATCACAATACAACTGGGGCGCGGTGGTTTAGGGGTATGTTCGGTGCCTTGCAGCTGGAGGGTTGCGGGTTCGAATCCACCTCAAAGTCGCCGCGTAGGGACCCTGGGCAAGTCCTGGGCAAGTCCTTCACTCGCAATTGCTCATGCGCTTCGGCGTGAAACTCCGATTCAGCGTTCGCGCATGTAGTCGGGAGCGCCTCTGAATGGGAAATCTGGTAGGGGCGCTATAACAAGTGTTCAAATACAATACAATACAATAATATTCTTTTTATTGAAACAATCCGGTTGACAAACCGCAACCGGTTACAGTGTACAGTTATGCAATTGAAACAATTCACAAGAACACAAATGACAGAAGACATAAATCTTAACTACTAACAGAACAGACAGCCTGCAATACGCGGCACTAATAGCAGCCTACAAAGCATGCCCTCCTACGGGACTAGATCTCGGTACCTCTCGCTCTCTATGCCAGTGTGTTATCCAATGCGCTATGGTGGCATGATGTAATGGTTTACTGATGAATTCCATTCAGTGACCTGTAACCAGGGTTAGGTTAAAGCCGGCAAAAACGTATTTTTGCCAGGACATTGGCAACAACCAGTTTTTGCTGGTTATGAAATGAAAAATCATATTTCACTGCACAGACTACCTAGTTATAATAAATATAAATATTTCTTGAGAGAAAAAAAGACCACTGTACTAAATCTGTATAACCCAATAGTATAATGCAGTTAAAGTCAACTGTATGAGATCAAGATAAAAAAACACTGACCTGCAGTTCAACTACTAGACCAATGATGTAATAAAACTTGCAAAATGTAAAATATTGGCACATAATGTAAAAAGCTAGTAATTGATTGATGTAAATAATGATTATTCAATGAGCCCTGTAAAGTAGCAAGCCAGATAAATAAAAAATTAAGTTAACTGTTGAGATTCCATATTTTATTGCCACAATAACTTATAGTTTCTATTTTTGCCAAGAAGTTTTTAAGAGGTTTTTGCCGGGATGGTTATGCCATGGAAAAACCCATTTATTACTGGTGGCCTGCAACAAGTTGCCAACCCTGACTGGAAGAGTAGTTTTGAAAAAGTTCGTGGCCAGTAACTGTGCTACTGAACTAGCAATCGTAATCGTAAACTCCGAAATATTTAAAGCTTTGCGCAGAGAACCAGCTTATTCACAAGCACTGGCTAGCTTCTTTGTCAGATTCTGATTTTGATTACAATTCTCCGAGAGAATAGGATAAAATTAAGAATGTAAATTTGTTTGTGATGTATTTACAGAGGTACGGACCCATATCGACTGTATAACCTTGACGTCTTCGAGTATGATGTGAACAACCCAATGGCTCTTTACGGTTCTGTTCCAGTGATGCTGGCTCACAAGTAAGACTTGCCTTCACAGCTTAAGACTTACGTTCACAGCTTAAGACTTACCTTCACCGTAAGACTTACTTTCATCTAAGTCTTACCGTCATAACTTAAACTTGCCTTCAAAACTTAAGACTTTATTTCACAACTGAAGGCTTACCTTCACTACTTAAGACTTAGGTTACAACTTACGACTTACCTTTGCAATTTAAGACTTAGGCCTACCTTCATCACTTAAGACTTACCTTCTTCACTTAAGACTTACCTTTTTAACATTGCTTATCAGAGGAACTCCCACCTAACGACAGAAAATCGGAATCAAACAGACTGGTTTATCTTGGACTGTTCTGTTTTACCAAAGCTAATTTACGATGTCCTCTGATATCTTGAAGTTGCGTTATATAAATTATTCATTACTTCTATATAAATTATTCATTATTTTTATATAAATATTCATTATTTTTATATATCATGACTTCATTACAATATTTTAATATTTATGACTTTACATTACGTTATTAAGTGAGAAGAGAACAGTGGGATTGTTTTGGCTGAATGTGGCCGAGACCTGGATCGACATCAGTTCAAACGTCGCTGACAAGGTTAGTGTTCTCCATGCATCAAGCCAGGAAGTATGCTAATTTAATTTAATATGTTAATTTATTTTAATATGTTAATTTATTTTAATATGTTAATTTATTTTAATATGCTAATTTATTTTAATATGTTCATTTATTTTAACATGCTAATTTATTATAATATGCTAATTTATTTCAATATGCTAATTTATTTAATGCACTAATATATTTTAATATGTTAATTTATGCTAATGTGCTAATTTATTTTAATATGATAATTTATTTCAATATGCTAATATATTTGAGTAAACGTTGGAATATTTATATTCAAGTTATGTCGGCCAAACAGAAATGTACAGTGCACCTAGTGCACATTTGAGAAGCGGCATTAACTTTCGTTTCTAGTTGGTACCAGTCCAAAGTCTGGATAAAGGAGGAGGGTGATGCTAATCATCTTTGTTACAACAGAGCATTGTTAAGCAGGAAAGGTCTACCTTTGCTGGCAGTCAGCTCTGCCACTTCCTTTTCCGGGTGGCACCAGTCCAAAGCCTAGATAAAGGAGGAGGGCAATGCAATGCACACGGGTTAAAGGGCCAATCTCTGTGTGATGTAACAAATGCTACCATAGTGTCGCGGATGCTCTATGTGGCCCCGGCGTGGTGGGGCTTTGTGGGGGCAGAGGGACGCTCTCGTCTTCAGGCAACTATACGGTGACTGGTCCGGTCTCGTTATCTACCGGAATTCTACCAAAGTTTCGAGCAACTTTGCAGAAAAGCAGACTCTAACCTCTTTTCTACCATCATCAGCAACCCTGCACATGTATTACATCAACTACTGCCTCCCGTGAAAACTGTTTCATACTCGCTACGCCCCAGAACCCACAATAGAATAATACCTAAGGCAAACTCTCTATCTCGTAAAACATTTGTCACACGGATGCTTTATACTTAATTTTTTTTTATATTTGATGATCTTTGTACACCAAAATGCGGTTAGCAGTTGGTTTTTTAATAAAGGATATACTTACTTACTTACTTACTTACTTTAAACTTCTTTCTTATGACACATAATCATAATTGCTTGAACCTGCTTTTTCATTTTTTTGTGCGTCTATCAACTGTTCCGATCATTCCTTAGCTCACCTGTTTCTCTCACTTATCTCATATTTGCTTAGCTTATAATGCCATGCCTTTTACCATCCTTCCTGTCTTTCCATTCCACAGGTATTTAACATTTATTTTGCTTACCTTACATTGATTTTTACTATACCATTTTACCATTCTTCCTTTCGTTCTTTCTTACCATTCCATAGGTATTATATGTTTACCTTACCTTACCATAATTTTCTTTACCATAGCTGCTTCTAGCATTCATTCTATCTTACCATTCTACTTTTATATTATATATATTTTTTACCTTACCTGAATTTTCCTTTATGCCATATACCTGCTTCTACATATTCTTTCAGTTCTACTATTCTATTGTTATTTCATATATATTTTACCATACATTATTTACCTTAATACCATATGTGTTTCTACCATTCCTTCTGTCTTACCATTCTATTTTTTATTTGATATATTTTTACCTTACCAGAATTTAGCTAAGTACCAAGCCTTGTCATAATTGCTTTAGTTTGCTTTTTTTAAATTTCTTAAACATTTATTGCCTGGCTGTGGATTTCTCCGTTCTCTGCTTACGCTTACTTTTGCCTTGTGAATAATTATTTACCAGAATATGTTTTCAAAGCTCGTTGACCTTGTCAAGGGCGACAATGAAATTCCACAGGTCGACACGCACTGGTTCTCTGAAAGTGGCATCATCGACGTCTTTCTGATGCTCGGACCCAACCCAGCGAACGTCTTTAAACAGTACGCGAGGCTCACTGGAACAACTCCACTGCCTCCGGTTAGCCATTTTTATTTTTATTATTATTATTATTATTATTACCAGAATATGTTTTCAAAGCTTTCAATGCCATCTGTCAGCTTTCTACGGGAATCCATTGGTTGGTTCCACGTGTGTGCGTGGGCCCACCACTGGTGACTCTTCTTGTTTACTATGCATTGTTTTGCTAACTGATGTAATATATACCCTTCCACATCATGTGTTTATTAAGCCGACTATTTTCAAGGCTTTGCCCTGATTTTGTTCCCAGGTTATTTTTATTTACAAGCCGAGTGTTCTAACCCAATCAATCACCATGTTCTGTGTATTGGTGTCGCAGCAACATAAGGGTGTTCTGTGGGGAATATCTAATACTTGTTTCTTTGCTTTTCAGTTGTTTGCCCTGGGGTATCATCAGTCGCGCTGGAACTACAACGATGAACAGGATGTGGCCAGGTAAGCAGCAACCCCTTCAGGTTCTCCACCCTATCACTTCTCAGGTCTCGTGTGCCCCACCTGGGACTTGGGCCATCACAATGGTAGCATGTATGTTTCTAAGTACATTTGGAGAGTACTATGCTGGATAGATAGTATAAATGACATCACTTGGACTTATACTAAGGGGAGCAGTGGACTTGATAAATGACCAAGGACAATGGAGATAATTTATTCATACCCATCGCCGCCAAATGACTGGCATCAAGAACTGATGATGATGGTGAAGTAGGCTACAGTTGTGTTTTTGTGTATGCGTCTAATACAGTGCTTGTAGCATGCCTTGTAGAAGTAAAGCCTAGGAAGTTTTTCATATCATTGTATTCACCTACTTAAGAGTAAATTAAATTTTGATTAAGCAGATTAGTTAAATAAGTAATTTGTTTAATTTGTTTACGTTTTTATTTAGTTTTATTGTTATTATAATGTGTGTGTCTCTGCTTTCTGTTTGTTTAGTGTCGATGCTGGCTTTGATGAATACGACATTCCACTCGATGTGATTTGGCTCGACATTGAACACACAGATGGCAAGAGGTTTGTCTGTCTCTCTGTCTGTCTCTCTGTCTCTGTCTTGCTCTCTCTCTTTCTCTCTCACTGTCTTGCTTTCTCTGTCTTTCTGTCTGTCTCTGTCTTGCTCTGTATCTCTGTCTGTCTCTCTTACTGTCTCTGTCTGTCTGTCTCTCTCTCTCTCTCTCTCTCTCTCTCTCTTTCTCTCTCTCTCTCTCTCTCTCTCTCTCTCTCTCTCTCTCTCTCTCTCTCTCTCTCTCTCTCACTCACTCACTCACTCACTCACTCACTCACTCACTCACTCACTCACTCACACACACAACTTAAATTTTACTTTCTACTCTGGACTGCTTATCCGCCATAGGCTGTCTAAACGGACCTATCTTCTCGATGTTGACCTGATCACAACTTGATTGTGATGCGCCATCAACAAACAATTGCCTTGTGCATTAGATGCTGAGGCTACAGAATTGACTAATTAACAATAATTAATGTGTCTTTGCTTACTTAGGTACTTCACTTGGGACGGTCATAAGTTTCCGAATTCAGAGGACATGATCAAGAACATTTCGTTGAAGGGACGTAAGATGGTTACGATCATCGATCCACACATCAAACGTGACGACGGATACCACGTCTACAAGGAGGCCAAGGACCTCGGCTATTTAATCAAGAACAAGGATGGCAATGACTACGAGGGATGGTGCTGGCCAGGTAGACACTCTATGTTCCATTCACCTGTCATACAGGTACATAGGTAGGTGCTATCTGTTCCATTCACCTGTTGTACATTGTATTGTATTGTATTGTATTTAAACATTTATAAAGCGCTTCTCACAGTACAACCTAAAAAAATTATTATTATTATTTCAAAATTATTTAATTACTATTATAATTTCAAAATTACGTAATTATAATTTACAATCATGTCTGATATCTGTCATTATTTTGGGCGTTAATAATAGTGATAATAATATACTTTATCGATGCAATATGGTTCTGTAGGTTCGTCCGTTTGGCCCGACTTTCTGGACCCCAACATCCGGAAATTCTGGGCGCAGAAGATGTTGCCCTCCGAATACAAGGGCTCGACCCTTGACCTCTTCACGTGGAACGACATGAACGAACCGTCTGTCTTCAACGGTCCCGAGATTACGATGCACAAGGACACGAAACATTTTGGCGGATGGGAGCATAGGGACGTGCATAATCTATACGGGACCCTTGTGGTATGTTCCCTTGGCACTGTCGTTGGTTTTGTGTACAGTTTAAGTTAGTATTAGAATATGTGACTGTTGGTGCTTTGTGAGTATTCTAGAAGGTTCTGTATAAATATCTGGACACGTATGTATTATTTATTTATTTATTGCGTCAGAAAACAGAACAGATAACAGTACAAATCATGTCAGAAACAAATCAGTCACTGCGCAACAGGAAGCCAGGAAAAAGCTAAAAGCTTATACCACCCTGGCCCCTAGTACCTGGTTAACATTTCAGTCAACGTTTAGTGTTACACAGATCCAGATTAAATTATACTAACAGGCAGCTGAGTCCGAATAGTTTTAGTAATAATACATTAGACATTTTATACATTAAACATCATCATCATGATAGAGCACATAAATCAGAACCAAAGTAAACAGAAGCAAATTTTATCTCAAGATTATGAAAAAGAAAATGAAATAAAACAAAACACAAATGAAATGAAATAAAACTATTTAAAATAACACTACTACATGACTAAGGAATGTGTTCATCGAAGTTGGTCAAGACAGAATTCACAGGGATGGTTTGTTCAGTAAAGACCTATTATTTATAACAAAGTTAGTTTTCACTGTATTTTAGTAGGTAGCCTATTTTCAGTTCTCTTTTAAATGTGGACAGAGATTTCTCTTCTTTAAGTTCATCAGACAGTGAATTCCACAAACGAGATCCCAAAACCTGGAGGTTGCCCGCTCTGGATGCAGTGCGTGCATAAGGAACCACATAATTGGATGAGCTCCGAGTGTTTATGGGAGTGAATTTGATCAACTGTTGTGAAATAATTGAAGAATTTTTTTGGTAACATATTATGTACAAACTTGAACATGAGCACGAGTTTAGATAAATGAGACAACTCATAAATTTTTATTATGTTTAAGGTGCAGAATAAAGGATTGGAATGAGATAAGTAAGAAGAGTGGGTGATTATTCTAACAGCAGCTTTCTGAAGTTTCAATATCCGGTCTAAATTCCCGGTTCTGTGTGGCGACGAACATACGCATACAGCCACAGATGCGTACCTTTATATATACATACATATGTACATATGTATATATGCATATGTACATACACGTATACACGCGATGTATAGTATGTATGGATAGACTTATGTGGATTGGGGACCTGTGTGAGGTTCTCTGTGCCTTTATTAGGTTCTCAACGCCTTTGTGGGGTTCTCAGCACCTTTGTAAGGTTCTCGTTGCCTTTTAAAGGTTCTTGGTGCCTTTCTGAGGTTCTTAAAATGCTGTACATTATAAGTGTTCAGATCTATACATAGATATCCATACATAATACACATGCACATACACAGTCATACATACATACACAACACACATACATGCATGCATTCATATCTATACATATATGTATGTGTGTGTGTGTGTGTGTGTGTGTGTGTGTGTGTTTGTGTACGGTATGCATGTATGCACACATACACACACAAATACATTGTTGTCTTAATCGTTGTTCTGTAGCACCGGTCAACAGTCGAGGGTCAGCTGATTAGATCGAACAATCAACATCGTCCTTTTGTCCTGTCCAGGGCTTTCTTTGCTGGATCACAACGCTACGGTATCCGTCGACAGAAATACTTTTATCATTTTCTATAAAAGTAATCGTAATAATAACGATGATTATGATAATAATAATAGCAATAATAATAATAATAATAGCAGTATTGATGATGATAATAATAATAATAATATGGTAATAATTATAACGATAAGATAATTATACTAATATCAGTTGTTACAATTCGTACGATAATTTCTTGTTGCTGATGAATTGCACTTAACAAAACTAAAACTGAAAAGATTTGAAAACTATAACTAAAACTAAACTGGAAAGTGAGAATAAAACTAAAACTGAAACTAAAACTAAAGGTAAACTGAAACTTGAATAACACTGAACAATACTAATAATTTAATAATATTACTGATAACTGGTATAAAAATTGTTTCTTCTTCTTGAGCAATTACTCTTATGATGATAATGATAATTGCTTTGAGTTCTTGCTTTGGATCTCTGTAGGTGCTGTGTGGACGGGTGATAATACGGGCGAATGGTCTCACCTCAAGATGTCTATCCCGATGATCTTGTCTCTCAATCTCGTCGGTCTGACGTTCAGTGGCGCCGACGTCGGTGGATTCTTCAAGAATCCAGATCCGGAACTTCTAACAAGATGGTATCAGGTACGGCTGCGATCGTTCTTACCAGCTGGTATATAATCATTAATCCAGTGTATAATGCGGTATATAATCTGGTATGTGATCAGTGACGTGGTTGACTTTTTTGATGATGGCAAGAACTGTCTGTCTCTGAGTAAGTATCTGTAGTAGGCATCTTGAAGGGGCACCATGTCAAGTTTATATTGATTGAGTGATTGATTCATTGATTGATTCATTGATCGATTTATTCATTGATTGATTGATTGATCGATTTATTCATTGATTGATTGATTCATTGATTCATTGATTGATTCATTGATTGATTGATTCATTGATTGATTCATTGATTGATTCATTGATCGATTTATTCATTGATTGATTGATTGATTGATCGATTTATTCATTGATTGATTCATTGATTGATTGATTCATTGATTGATTCATTGATTGATTGTGTTGGGAGCACTTTGGGTTAGTTCCATTTGAAACAGCGCTGTATAAAATTCTGATGAATGAAGGTACTGCTTCAGAAAATGTTAAGTCTAAAAGTTGCATGATTACATTTGAGTCCTTCAATTTGCATAATTAAACTTGTTCCTATATATTTAAATCTGAGACATTTCATTTGCCTAATAAAATTTCGGTTCATTCAATCTGTTGTGTGCTTTGTTTTGAAGGCTGCCACATTCCAGCCGTTCTTCCGAGCGCACGCTCATCTGGACACTCGCCGACGCGAGCCGTGGCTCTACTCACCCGAGTTCACGAAGGCGATTCGTAGCGCACTCCGACTTCGATACTTCTTGATGCCTTACTGGTTGGTCCCTTTGTCTATGTCTGTGTGTGTTTGTCTGTGTTTGTCTGTCTGTGTCTATGTTTGTCTGTGTTTGCCTGTGTTTGTCTATGTGTCTCTCTGTGTTTGTCTATGTCATCTGTGCTGTCTGTGTGTCTACATCTGTCTATGTGTGTGTGTGTGTGTGTCTGTGTGTCTGCATCTGTCTGTATCTATGTTTGTGTGGTTGTAGGTACACACTGTTTTACAATGCTGAAGTTGACGGTGGTCCAGTGGTTAAGCCTCTCTGGGTCGAATTTCCGCAGGAGAAAGCAGCTTTTGGGGTCGAAGATGAACATCTACTCGGTAGGCAGATACTCAGTTTCCATGGTGTTTTATTAGTCATTTGGTGAAAATGGTTTGGTAAATGGTAGATGATTCAGTCAAATTAAAATCTTAATATACTCAGAAATATACTGTCAGGATACAACAGACTTGAGCTTCTAGTTCCTCATACTAGAACAGCTATGGCTCAGTCCCGGTCCTTTACCTCAATTGGTCCCTCTCTTTGGAATGCGCTGTCTCCATCTACTCGCTCTCGAATTCTAGCTAGTAACCTCTGTTCCACCTTTGCTTTTCTCAAAACCTTTATCTTCTCTTGTGGCCTTGCGCACTGGGAGCGCCTCTGAATGTTCACCCTATGAGAGGCGCTTTATAAATGTTTGAATACAATACAATACAATGCACTACATGTTCAGTTCAAAGGAAAAAGAAACAAAGGCAGATCAAGACTATACTGGATAGATAGCATAAATGAGGATGTAGCATCACTTGGACTAATACAAAGGGGAGCAATGGACTTGACAAATGACCAAAGACAATGGAGATCATTTATTCAGGCCCATTGCCGCGAAATGACTAGCACCAGGAGCCAATGATGATGATGATTCATTCATTCATTCTTTCATTCAGAGAACTATTACAGCGCCCATCCAAGATACCTACTCTGAGGTGCTCCCAGTCTAACTCCGGTGATGAAGAACAGTTTTCGGATGCAAGTAAAAGGTGTGTGCCGATAGTGGGACTTGGTGGCATGGAGCACTTGCTCGCCTTGTAGTGCAGAGTTTGATCCTCCTCCCCTGAGACGGTTACTGTGTAGGGACCATGAGCAAGTCCTTCACTCACAAAATTTTGCTCAGCACCATCGATTGATGGTGCTGAGATATTTTTAGATATTGGCGCTTAATAAATGCAAAATAATAATAATAATAATGTCTTCCAAATGTGTCGTTATTTTGTGGCTCCAGTTGCTTGATTTTATTTGATAATTTACTCTGTTCTGTGATGTGATCATAATTATCTAAATGAAAAATGTTTCAGGCTCTGCTATTCTCGTTCATCCGGTTACTGACATGGGTGCAGTCGGAGTTAACGTCTACTTACCTGGACCTGAGGAGGTAGTACCTCTCCCAAACATTCGGAAATTTTACTTTGGTACATGATAGTCTAGTGGTTAGCATGCTGAACTGTCACCCGAGAGGTTGGGGTTCAAATCCTGAAATTCGCTTTGAGATTTTGGCTCAACCTGTGTCCCCCTTTGAACTTGGGTATTATTATTTTTTAATATCCAGAATTACTCAGCACAAAAAAATAAGCTGTTGAAAGATTACTATTATTTTTTAAGTGCCCCAAGGTAAAAATGATCCCTCAGGGACTTCAAGATTAATTAAATTGTTAAAAGTCTGGAACGGTTATTATTATTATTATTATTATTATTATTAATTAAGTTTGTAAGTCATGAACAGTCACACTGAAATGTGCATCTGAGGCACTGATAGTCAAAGAAATAATTGCTGAGTACACGACTACACTTTCAGTGGGGCGAACGGACTGGCCACCCGCCCTCGTAGGCCGAGGCTAAGAAAGTAAAGTCGCTAACACTTCGTACCCTCTTCTTTGGACATTTTACCTAGTGCCTCGGGTTTCTGTTTGTGAGTAAATGAGTTTGTGACATCCAAGTTTTTAATCGAATTTTGTGGTTTCTTACATACTGCAAACTCTGATTATAATAGTGCAATGTGATCTAAAATGTATATAGTGTCATTTAGAAGCATCTTGAATACACTGCTTGCGTGACTATTCTTAGAGATCTTGCACATGTTCTTGGAGGTCTTGCCCATGGTCTTGGAAATCTTGCCCATGTTTTTAGAAATGTTGCCCACATTCTGAGAGATCTTGCCATGTTCTTGGAGATCTTCCTATGGATAGTCTTAGATATCTTACCCATATTCTCAGTCATCTTGCCCATGTTCTTACCAAAGTTATCCACACGTTTTGCAACCCAGATGAATTTTATTGGTTGGCATCGTTGATTTTTATGATTGTTGTTCGTTTACTTTTAGTTGTGGTATGAAGCCGATTCTTACAAAATACATCCGGGTGGCCACAATGTCTACTTACCAGTTGATCTTCAAAAGGTAACTAACATGGCACCCCAATATGATCTGTTGATTGGGTAAATGATTGATTATTTGATTGATTAAATTTTTGATTGTTTGTTTGGAATAAACAGTTGATTGAGTATTTAATTAATTTATAAAATGAATAGTTAATTGATGTCATGAAGAAAGAGGGAACGACTAATCCACTTACTTGCTGACTCACTCACTTCACTTTTTTGCTCATAACTCGCTCACTTGGTTGCGGACTTGCCGGTTCGCTTGCTCACTGACTTACTCGCAGCCTGATTCACTCAGTAAACTGGCTGATATCTTGCTCATTGACTATTGCTCACTAACTCATTCAGCAACTTACTAACTGACTAACTTATTGACTCGGTTGATTACTCACTCACTGATTCAATTGTTCTCTGATTCGTTTGTTCCTATGCTCGGTTGTAGACTTGCCAATTCATTTGCTCGCTGATTCACTGGGGTGTATGATATTGTAGAGGTTAGCATGCTGGACTGTCAACCGAGAGGTTGGGGGGTCAAATCCCCACCATGGCAGAGATTTGGTTTGAGATTTCTGCTCCACCTGCGCTTCGTAGCCAACTCAGCTAAAATGAGTACACTGACCATACACTGTCAGTGGGAAGATGAGACGACGAGGGAGAGGACTCACCCCCCGGCCTCATATGCCAAGGCTAAGAAAATGAAGTCGCTATCACTCCATACCCATGGCTATGGTATCAACTTCGCCCTTTGTTCGCTCTACCATGCAATGTGGTAGTCCTGCTGCATCTTTTCGCCACCTCAAAACTTGTCTTTATTCTCGAAGACTTTCATGCTGGAAGCATCTCTGATTGGTGTGCACTGTGAGAGGTGCTTTATAAATTTTTAAATACAATACAATACAATACAATGGCTGCCTCAGGGCTACCTTAATGGACTGCTCTTCTGACGGTCATCTTGTTTTTGCTGTAGATTCCGACATTCCTGCGTGGTGGTTATATAATTCCTCTTCACGAGCGAATCAGAAGAGCCGCCATTCTGGCGGCCTATGATCCATACACTCTGCTGATCATCTTGGACAGGAAGGTCAGTTGTCCATTGGCTAATCACCTATAGAATTATTTTCATAATAAAGTCATTACTATTATTATTTATTTATTTATTTGGCTAGTTGTTATTGAAAATTTTTCAAAACGTGGTCTTGTTATTATTGAGTCCTTCACTCACAGTTGCTCAGCGCCATCGAATGATGGTTGGTCATTAGATGTTGGGCTTAATAAATAATGCATAATAATGATAATAAACGATAATGATAATAAAAATAATATTTATAATAATCTTGCCAATGGATAAACCATTCCAGAGAACCATCCTCCTTTCTCCTAGCCAGAGGATTAGTACTACCTCGGGTAAAAAATAATAATATAAATGTATAATAATAAAATAATAATAATAATAACAGATGAATTTATAATCTTTGAGTTGTGAAGTGATCATCGAGTGAAATGTTGAAGGCTGATGATTGAAGTAGGCTTCTGTGTGTTTTCATTCCAAGCATTTCTTTGTAGGGCCAAGCGCAAGGTGACTTGTATCATGACGATTTCCATTCGCTCAACTATAAGAACGGACAGTTCATCCATCGCCAGTTCACTTACGCAAACAACAAGTTGTCAAGCAGGTAACAATCATTCTGTATAGGGCAGTAGTTGATGAGAACGTTTTCAACACTCAGTCCATCTTTTGCGTGTAGGTGTACTTCTATTGCCCCGGTGTCTAATGCACAAGGCATCAGCCGATGGCACACCAAAATCAAACGATAATCAAGTCAACATCCAGAAGATCAGTCCGTAAGACAGAGAGACAGCTTATGGTGGATAAGCAATTTGGAGGAGGTAAGTCTTGAGAAAGTTGAGAATGAAATGACACAAGTGACTGAGCAGAGCAGATAGAAAGAGGGAGAGAGCTCTAAAAAGTTGGTCTAGTAACCGAAGAAACTCATTCACCAAGAACAGTTCTTGATTTATTTATGACCAGACAAGGATAATTTCCCAAAAGTTGTTTGAAAATTTGTGTAATGCACATTGGTGACAGCAATTTATAGTCTTCAACTTATTCTAAACTTATTATGGAATTTGGTTGGGATTGTTCATTTGACTGAATTTACTAGATTTGTTTCAAGTACTTGGGTACTCTGGCTTCGAGTGGAAGTAAAAGTAATTTGGTCTCAAGTACAAGTACTTTGGTCTCAAATATGAGTAAATTACTTAAAACTGTAATTGAGTTGTACACAGGTAAGTACCAGGTACATGTATGAAATTACCATATCTATGTTACTGTACCTCGTACAGGGTGTTTGCTCAAACGTTTTTGCAGGAACTTGAATCCTAATCACCAGTTCGCATCAGATGTATGGATCGAGAAAATTCAAATATTAGGAATTCCAAGTCATCTCAAAAGCATTCAGCTGACTGCACCTGGTGAGAGATTTCTCAAACAACTATAATTATGAGTTCTTCTTAAACTGGAAATGTTTTCTTAACTGGAAATGTGATCTTAAACTGGAAATGTTTTCTTAAACCGGAAATGTTTTCTTAAACTTGAAATGTGGTTTTACCGTTTTAAATTGGAAATGTTTTCGTAAACTTGAAATGTGGTCTTAAGCTGGAAATGTGCTCTTAAATTGGAAATGTTTCTTAAACTGGAAATGTTTTCTTCAACTGAAATGTTTTCTTAAACTGGAAATGTTCCACTTTGTATTCTTTGACTTTTCATTCACTCTATCATGGAAACAGCTGCAACAGATATCAACACAACATCTTGCAACCAATTCATGTTCACCAGATTTAGTTTCTTTTATTGTTTGGCAAGCAAATCTTCCAATTGCCCATGCCTCGTTAAATTTGTTAAATAATAATTAATATGACATTGATGAGCCCAATTAGTAATATCAACAACCTGTGCTTCTTTCAGGACTTACGGTTGCGCTCGAGTCGAGCTACAATGCGGACAGGAGGCTGTTGACGATCAGAAAGCCAGGCGTCAAGATTGCGGTCGACTTCGAGATCAGTCTAAAATGATTTTGCGTGCCAGTGTTCTCACAAACGAGCGGAGAATTCGATGTTTAGGCGATATGGACTTCTAGTTAGTGTTTAGCTCATTTATGCCCATGTTTTGTGTTGGTATATCGTCTGGGTGGGCGTCACTTTTTCACGGGTGGTGACACTCTTGGGTTTCGACGTTTGTTCGTCGTGATTTACATGTGACTTATATCGCCAACTGATGTTCGAAATGCGCCAACAAATGTCTGTTATTTTTATGAAATTCTACAAAATTTTGAGCACGCTCAGAATGGGAAAAACTCACAGGTGTGTACGGGTTGTAATCATGCAGGAGATATCTCGCTCGCTTTTACGTGAAGGCATATCGAAACAAACGTGTACGTTTAAAAAGCTCGTAACAAAAATGTAATTGTTACCTGTATGCAGTGTTTATGCTTACGTATGCTTTAATAGAGCGTAATGTATACATCTGAAGAGTGTAATTATTAGTGGCAGCTTATTTGACACTGGAATCTGCTGCACTGAAAACGGTATCTTGAACGTTCGAGATATTAGCGTCAAGTATTAGCATTCTTTTCGGACTAAAATTGTATTGACAAGTCTTGTGTGTGTTTCTTGTCTTTAGCTTATTTAGAAATTAGAAGAAGAGTGATTTCTTCAGCTAGCCCTGAGGCAGCCATGGGCATGAAGTAGGGCTGTGGGTTTTACAATTTAATTGATCGATTAATCTTTAAAAATTTTAATAGATTAATTTAGGATTGTTTGATTAATTTTTTGCTTATTTCATGATGTTGAGTGGCCCATTTCCGGAGTAAACTATATGGTGAACAATGATAATGTGAAACGTTTGAGTGGAAAATTAAGCGATCATTTTGCATTTAAGGTAAATGCTAATGGAAAAGTTGAAGACGGTGATCAAATTGATCCGTCTTCATTGCAATAAACAATTCGCTTACCACTGTTCAAACATATTGCTAATGTACAGTATCACCTTCACCATGTGGAGTGATTGAATTTTCTGTAGAAAGAAAGTTGTAACTTACTCAGTGGCTACATTTTTAACAGTTTTCACTCTGTGCAACAGATACCAAATTAATCTAATTTTAGAGATTAATCAAAATTAAATTTTAGAGATTAATTAATTTTTTTATCAGTACCAGCCCTAGTATGGCATGCTGGCGACTTCATTTTCTTAGCCTCATATAAGGGCGGGTGGCCCTCTCATCCTTTCTTCTTCCCACTGACAGTAATGTATTTGGTAACTTATATACCAACACTCACAGCAGTGGCCATTCAGTAGCGCTCCCAATGCGAGTACCCAGAGAGAAGGAATAGGTTTTGAGGAGAGAGATGTAGGAACAGATCCACAGAAAGAATGGAAACACGTAAAGAGGAGGGAGGGCATTCCACAGGGCAGGCCCAATGGCATATGATCTAGTTTTCGCCAAAGTGGTCCAAAGACAGTGTACAGTTCGTGTATTCATTATAGCTGAGTTGGCTAGGGGTGCAGCTGGAGCAGAAATGTCGAACAAAATCTATTCCCTGGCAGGGATATAAACCCCGACAGTCCAACCACTACATTATCGAGCACCCCCTTTAGAAATTAACAAGTGCACAAATCCATCCACCTGTTCATCTCCTTTTCACCATGACTTGCTGACACCCACTGACGGCCCAGTTGGCTACACTAATGAGAGCGTACATCGTACTACATCCCATGCGCCTGTGTGTATGCGGATCCCAGTTTGCTTTCCAACGGTGGCTTATTTAAATCGCGAGCTAGCATAGTATCTTCTACACTGTGCACATTGACTATATTCAAATTCTACTACAATATATTTTTATAGCCCATTGGTAGCACTTTAGTTCAACATTTGCAGCATAATAAACCAATATTACATAAATATTGGGCTTCCAACAAGTTTTTATTTGAATATAATTGCATAACTATGCAAAAGTGCAATGTAATTTAGTTATCTTCAAGATGAAATAATTTTTTGCTATCAAAATATGACAGTACACCTCTGGCTCTCTCGCGGCACACGAGTTTGCCGCAGTAAGCAGTTTGAGAAACTGCACTAAACTATCGTGCACCCCATGTCAACAGAGGTCAATATTAAGGAAATTATTAAAACAGACTGTTGGATTCCGTCCTTCAAAACCATTTAATTGATGTCATGAAAGATGAAGATAGAGAAGCACAGAATCTGGAAATGCATTTCGTATCACCACAAGTAAACAAATGACGCAGTCGATTGTCCGAACATCGAAATATACAACCTGTCGTAGCAACACAAAATACAGGACGCCTTGCGTCGTCCAAACATTTCAAAAGACAAATCCTAAGTATGAAACTCGGCAACTTCAAAATACAGAACTATGCATGGATTAGTATATAAACAACAAAGGCAATGACACTGTGGTCAAAAACCTCATAAAAACCTTGTCCAATTATTATTCCTATCATTACTACTTGTCCAATTATTATTTTTATCATTATTACTTATCCAATTATTATTCTTATTATTACAATTCACAATTTTAATGTAAATTTTGCAACCACTGGAAGTGGATCCAAATTTCTTTAAAATTTTAGACATGGACCTCCTTAAGATCTCACCAAAATCAAGCATTTGATAAGGCTCCCAAAGTAGCGTTATAGCAAAATCCAGTGTACTGAGTAGACTGTTATTCAGGAATTGCCTGAATATCAACCTATCGATGAGCATCATAAATGTCTTGGCAGTTGAACTGTCCTTAAACTCGTCATTGCCAAGTTTTGGTGACATCAGTCCTTATCACCACCTTTCACCAAAAGCAGCATTGAATAACATAACAATAACATACTATTTAAGGAACTCATCCAAATAAGCTCAAAACATGGGGTTCAAACTTATGCATTCAGTTTCCTTGTTGCAAAGAAGAAACAAAATACGAATATTTAATTCACAAAAACCTGTCAAGTCGTCCTACTTGAAGCACCCTAGAACGTCATGCTGTTCGATTGTTAAGTGCCGCCAAACCTGCACTTCAGTTGAATAAGTTCAGCTAAACCTGCACTTCAGTTGAACAAGTTCAGCCAAGCCTGCACTTTAGTAAAGTAAGTTCAGCCAAGCCTGCACTTCAGTTGAATATGTTCAGCCAAGCCTGCAGATCAGCTGAACAAGTTCAGCCCAGCATGGTCTTCAGTTGAACAGGTTCAGCCAACAGCTGAACAAGTTTAGCTAAACCTGCACTTCAGCTGAACAGGTTCAGCCAAGCCTGCACTTAAGTTGAACAAGTTTATCCAAGCCTGCACTTCAGCCAAACAATCCCAACACCTTCAATTATTTAATTGACGTTTGCAATCAAGGCTGGAGGAATCAGAGGTCGAGAAATAATAACTTTCGTGACATGGAGACAGAAAAGTGATTAGAAGATAATTTCGCCGACACTTAAAAGATGATGCGGAGCCGAGAAGAGTGAGTAAAATCCATTACAGCAAAGACCGCTTGATTTCATGGTATGACAGGATATGTAAACTAGTTCATTCCGAGTCGCCTACTGAAAGGAAAATCGTCCTGCGATGACTAGAGGACATGTATAAGTAATCTCCACTGGGCAGGACATGCTCGACTCTATTAAAACGTCACTTGTTCAATCATTAAATTGTCTTTGCTTTTTTTGTCGTAAATGAATTTCAGTCCATGGATTGATTAGCAGTCGGGAGTCGATGAACGCGGTCCGGAGGAAACGTGGAAGTCGGATCTCTGGAGGTGAGGAGGCAGCCGTGGACCTGGAATCACAAAACAATATTATTATTATTATGCATATATAGCCAGCTCAACTATAATGAGTGCACTGACCATAGACTGTCGGTGGGAAGATGAGATGGCCAAGCCCTCGTATGCTGAGGCTAAGACAATAACGTTGCCAACACCTTATACCCATGACTGCCTCCGGGCTATCTTACAGGACTGCTCTTATTCTTATGCATTTATTAAGCACCACTATCTAATGACCAAGCATCAGTCGACAAAGCTTAGCAACTGCGAGTGAAGGACTTACTCAAAGTCCATACACTGCAACTGTCTTAGGATCGAACCCATACTCTGCAAGTAACAGTACTCAATAGTAAACACACCGTAAATATATGCTTATTTACCCGCTTATTTGCCTGTTTATTGTTTATGTATTTGTATATTTATGTATTTGTTTGTTTCTTAGTTTATTTTGCTAGCACTTGATGAAATCATGTTCACAAAAGCCAGGCTGTTTTTATGTATGTGAAGTTCAATCTCTTAGATAACCATTTTCCACCTTACGTGCCGCCAGTCACGTGACAGATAACTAATGTCGGGCAAAAGTTGTTTTTTTTATAGTTTTAACTAGTTAGAAAATTGAAAAAAGTGTCTGAGACAGCTAATTTAAGTAATCTTACAATGCGTGATGCAAAGACGTTTGCATCTATGAATAAGTATGCGGCGAAGAAGGCTGCACATGCAGAATTAGATCCAATATTATTCGTTACGATTGTGTGGTGTTCCGTAGTCGAAGTGGTTAGCGTGCTTGAATGTCAATTCAAAGGTTTGAGGTTCGAATCCCGTCAGGGCATACATTTTTTCTGTTATATCCTGTTAATTTTCTGCACATTTGAAAATTTACCTATTTCCTTGGGTCTGGAGTTGGGAGTGCTTATGAGTAGGCCTGGTTACCTTGGTTAGGGTAAAGTTAGGCGTCGAGAAGGTCGGTTAGGGTCAGGGTTAGGGTTAGTGTCGTCGTTAAAAAAATAGTACCATCCTAGCATCATGCCAAAAATATACCGTAAAACGCCACTGAACTTACGCAGCATGATGCTAAATGTTTGTCACCTTAGCGTAATAAAGCCTATATTAAGATTTTCTGTCAATTTTCCGTCTTGGCAGACCGCTAGTATTCGAAATTTGATGGCCGTCTGTCGCTCTCTGGAGTCACTTGAGACTGACGGCCCGCTAGTTTTGGAAACTTGCGGACCGCCTGGCGGTCCGCTAGTCACAGCCTTTTATGTATGTGAAGTTCAATCTCTTAGATAACCATTTTCCACCTTAGGTGCTGACAGGTACAGAAGCAGGCAAACTCTGATACAGCTTTCGTGTGACACTGATAAATCTCAAGATTTACATTTACAGAAGTTTGCACTGCGCTATATAAACATCCAGATATATACATACATACACACAAACATATAAATACACATACATATAAATATACATACACTCATACACACAAACAAAAGAAAAAAATATACACTAAGCACTTTCAAATCCAATTAAAGAGCACATCTTTAGATTCTGCAAAAGTGCCATATATAAACAACTATCTATATATACTTTATAATATATATAATTTATATATATAATTTATACATATTTATAAATAGTTATATATATATATAGGTAAATACATACCTGGTCTTTGATCAGTTCCCGACCGGTTGTAGGATGGCCGAGCGGGCCTTGGGTTGCCTCCATGGGGTGGACCACCGCGTGGCCCTGAGAAGCGTGGAGACTGCCTGTCCCCTATCACAGACGGTGGAGACCGGCCCCCATGCGGCGGCGAGTAACGACCGCCTCGGAGGGACGTCGGAGACATACGACCCCTCTGCGACGGGGGTGAGGGAGAGCGATTCCGAGGGGGTGAACGGTCGCGTGGGGGCATGGGTGACCGGCGCATGTGAGACGGGGGTGGCCACATGTCGAATGGGGGTGGCGACCTCAGCTCCTGTCCCCGCCTGTCGAACAGCATCGGGGGAAGCGGAGGCATCGGTCCGAAGAGAGGAGGAGGAAGGGGGCGATCGAGAGGCGGAAACGGTCCGGGAACGAATGGCGGCGGTCTGCAAAGAAAGACAGCCACAAGATGTAAATTAAATCACGTGCTCAATGATTATTCTTTAATGAATTAATAATGTATTAATTAATTAATAATTAATTTAGTAATTAATTTAATTATACGATTATTGTTGTTTCAAAAATAAATGCAGAATTACAATTTTCATTTAAAAAACTGAGCTAAGTAATGTGCAGTAAAATCATTTTTCTAAGAGAAAAATCCTAGTGATGAATCCCTTACTAGGAAGGGATTCATCAGTAGGATGTTGTACACTATGTACAGTTATTAATCATGTTTCATTACCATTTAACTATTTACACATAATTTATATGTAATATTATTACTTCAATGTTTTATCATTATATAACTGATGTCCCATTCTGCATTTGCAAAATGGTGTATTAAAGACCATACTTACTTAATTATTGTGCTGGAGAATGATTCTTTGAGAAGGATTGGAAATGGAAAGCATTACATGTTCATATTGTACCCATTGTTATGGTTTGTTACGTTTGAACAATGATTGGAGGAGGCTAACTGTACATAAAATAGCTTCATTAATATTTCTGAAATTTAACTTTAAAATGAGCGCCAATGATCAGTGGCGTAGCCAGACTTAAATTCAAGAGGAGGCAACTTCACAGAATCTAGAACTGGATAAACTATAAACTGGATATGCAAGTGCAACAATATGTAATATTCCATCTGGAAATAATAGCAGTTTACAAATTGAAAATACATTGTTCAGGTTACAATAGTGAATTGTTCTTCTACAGGATTGTCGACTGAAGAGGCACTAAACAAAGCCATCTACCAAAATGAACGTGCACCTGAGGCCCGATTATAATAACTCTTTGTAAGCACTTAACTTATTATGCTCTCTGAATCCATTAATGTCGCTGATGTGAGTGTTACAGATATGTATCGTCTATGTAATACACACGAAGAAGTCATTTTATCAGCTGAACGTCGCAGCATTTTAAACCACAAAGTTTTTGGATATAGATCTTCCTGTAAGGAATTTTCAGTAATGAATCTAAAGCAATCCTTTTATCTAGTAATACTCAGATGTCAATTGCACAAGAAGAAGTACTTGCTGGAGATAAGGTAAAATCTGAGGATCATTTCGTTTTGGATGTGGAATCTGGAGTGTAATGCTTAAAGCAGAACATATTTGCGGAATGCTGAATATTGGCATCGCTGCGATATTCCACAGAAACATTGACCTACATGCCTTTTCCTTGTCATGGAACCGGTCGACTAAAATTATTCAAGAACTCCTTTTGTATCTGGTATTTTGAAACCAAGTTTTTAGTTAACATTTGTTTAGCGTGGAGTTAGGATAGCGACTCCGATGTTTTGTGCGAATATCAACCATTCAAGCTGGATAAATAAAGCGAATTGCTGTCAGTCGCGTGTGACAACGCACATCCATTTAAGTATGTATTTTTGTATTGTATTGTATTGTATCTAAAGATTTATATAGCGCCTCTCTCAGAATAACTATTCAGAAGCGCTCTCAGCACGAAAACCCTGGGGAAAGAAACGTCTTTAAGAACGAAGACCAAAGAGGAAAACTAGTCATGGGCACTGCTCAGTTGCGCCTTTGAGATTAGAAAGAGGATCTTATAATGGATGCGCAGTGATAGGAAGCCAGTGCAAGACATCAAGCATATATGTAGAGATATGCGAAAAAGCGAGGGAGTCGGGCCATGAGCCTAGCTGAAGCATTTAAGACTGATTGAAGAGGAGAAAGACGCTGTTTCGGGAGACCCATAAGAAGTGAGTTGCAGTAGTCAAGTCGGGAACAGATAAAGGCATGAACTATGGTGGTAAAGACAGAGGGAGAGACCGATCGTCTGATGGCTCTGAGACGCCTCAGTTGAAAGAAGCAGGAGCTTATGTTAAAAGATAATACCTTTGCTGTATAGGTAAGCGAAGGTGCAGTCGACGTCAACGGCTCTGGCAGACATAAAATATCGTTAAACATTGGAGACTATACTCTGTGAGTTCAATGTCGTAGGGCGCAATCGATTCAACGAAAATATTACCAAAGACAAAGAGATGCGACTAAGAAATTACAAAGAAATTAAAGAAATGTCGTCAATTGACAGCCTTTGTTGCAAATGATGGCGATAAAAATGAATTCGGATGGAGACATTAATACTTCCAGCGGCCGGAAGATGTCGTTAAACATTTGAAACAATAATAGAAAAATGCGAAGTTAATGTAAACACCGTTAATAACGTGTTTCTTGCGTTTATAAAATCGCCACTACCCACACATACAGTATACTATAGCGTTGCCAGTGTCTTTACACGTCTTTCGACGATTCGAAAAATCAAACGTAAAAATGTCGATTATATCTAACATGGAAGAATGGTATAGGCTACTGCCTTGCTTTGGCGGTTTCGTTGTGATCATTTTATAGGTATATATAAAACATTATGATTTAAAGCAATTAAATATGCGTAATATTTTATTCCTAAAATCGTATTGAAGAGAACTATTTTAATTCAGTTTAATTTGCTTCAACACCCAATATTAATGATATTTTGTGGCTGCCAGGGCCGTTCACATTGATATTTCATTCATCAATGCATATTCGATGCCCTCGGTGACTGGCGATTATTGGTAGTTTCCGTTTAACGACGCTGTTTCATTACGAAGATTCTTCGCCCTCCTTCTTTCTCCAGGCTGCGGACTGGCACTACGAGAAATCGGGAGAGGTGGAGCTAAGATACCACCAAGGATGGATTCCAGCATTCTTATGACATGTTATGGCATGAGAGGTTGTTGACACCAATAGAAAAGAATTATTTGAACTAAAGATGTTTAAGACATTTTTACGAATACAATCGAAATGCCCTTCATTAATGGCAAAAAATCGCAACAACAATTTAAACAGAAAATGTCGTTTATATTGCAGCGGAAAGACTCGTATAAAAGGTGTGTTGCGAAGACAGATTTCGATGTGATTTTTCATATAATAACTATGCGCGAAATAGTTAATTCCTTTACTACCAGCTCATCAAGAATATTTGATACCCTGATCAATCCTTTGTCTCATCCTCAGTGAAATCCACCTTATAGCACCTGCCATGCATCTTCCTTCTGGGTCTCTTCAGGCAAACGGACGGAGCTTCACGCCGTATCTCTGGGCAACCACTCTGGCTCAACGTGGCGCTCGTGAATAAGCTGGTGCCCGCGCTTAGTTTCAAAGTAGCGCTTTTGAAATTTAGACTTTTCGATTAAAGTTTCACGTTTCTGTATATCTTCAGTTTAACGACGTCGTATGGCAACATAGGTCGCTGGTAGGGGATATCGAACATACTTGTATGTAACAATTTCACAACATCAAATGCTAACAATTTCATGAAGCAGGTATGCTAAATTTTATGACATAAGAAGCTTTTTAATCAAAGTATAGGCTAAACGATTTGACCTATGTATTACAGGTGTTTCATTTTAGGTTTCATTATATTCAGACAATAACCATTGTTCCATTATTTAGGCCCAATATTTTTGTTGCAAGAAAGCCAAACAGTTATTGCAAAGCAGTGCGGTTTTTTTTTAGTAAATTCCACGGTTTAAAGTCATATGACATCAAAGGCCGTTGACGACAATTTGATCAAATATATGTATTAAGCTTATATTTTTATGCTCCGTTTTCTTGGAGAATGTTCTTTCGTTTAGTTATTGATAATGTGGTGATTCTTTTCGATGATTATAAAGGCTCCACCGTTTAACGGCAGCTTATGACAACATATGCCGTTACCGCCGACAAAGATTATTTGTTTGGCAGATTATTATAAATTTCCCATTTGTTTGAGAAATATACAGCTTAGCAACCGTTTCAGAGGTGTCTAAGAAAATTGTAGGATTACTCAGTGTTTAAGAAGCAACTTCTTACGGCATCAAAGGCCGTATACGTTGATGTGAACAATTATTCTGAACCGTTCTCATCGTTCCTACGAAATAGCGAACACATCCTTCAGCTTATTGGTGACGTCTTTTATATTCCAACAGTTTATATCTCGAGCGATGATCAGTACCATCAGCCAATGATGCGTAGCGCGATCGCGGGCTGTTTGGGTTCTTGGCACCTACACCGCCTTATCCACCGTCCAATGTAGCTCCACTGGTCTTGACCCGATCCCAGCCTTGCTCCTGTCCAGTATAGCCCACCTTCTGGCTGAACCGATTACGTATCTTGGATTTTAATGGTCTGTTTTCTTGGAGAATGTTCCTTCGTTCATTATTTATGGTGCCTTCAAACTTTTTCTATTATTACGGATTTGGATTGGATCCAGAGTTTAACGGCAGCTTATGACACCATGGGCTGTAGCCGCCGGCAAAGATTATTTTTGGCATATTACAGCTCATTGCTCTTTATTACGGAAAATCCCAATTTATTACGGATTTGAGTGAGTGAGTCCTCAGTTTAACGGCAGCTTATGACAACATAGGCCGTTGCCGCCGACAAAGATTAGTTTTGGCATATTACAGCTCTTACGGATTTCCCATTTAGTTGACAAATATACCGCTGGAAAGAGCCGTTTTGAAGGTGTCTAAGAAGAGTGGCCGAGTGGGTTGGTAGCCCGTCTCTCCACGCCGGTGTCGCGTGACAGAGTCTCCCCTCAAAAAGTAACTCCCCCGGAGAATCTATTTCAGAAATAGATTCTCCCGGCGGATCTGTTTCAGAACAAATTTGCCCCCAGAGGCTTTGTTTCAGAATATAGTCTCCGGGGGAGAGAATATTTCATCTCTCTGTCGAAATAAAGTCTCCCCGGGGAGACTTTATTTCAACACAAGATAGCCTACACTAAACATCATATTTATATTTGCATTGTTTTGCTAACTGATGTAATATATCTTCATTTGTAATAATAGTGCTTTTATCATATGGACTAGCTCATAGCGCGCTTTTGAGTAGAAATCTTGAAGAAGTGATATATTAATGTTCAGTTACATTACACTTATTATTACACTTATTATAGCTCACCAATCAACTTTATTTTAGCTTCCTTGATTTAACAAAAGCTTGAGTGTTTGGAATAAGATTCCTCTCCTCATCCAACAGGCGGCCAATCTTTAATGGTTTAAAAAATGTTATGCATTCAACATGGTATACGATGTCATTAAGACTCATTATTAATTAGCCTTATTAATTATTGCTAATATGCTGGTTAAGTTGTCCTTTTCCCTTCTGTTTGTCTCGCTTAATGACTTCATATTAGTTGCATATTTTAACCGTTCTGTTATACTGTTAAATTATTAGCAAAGGATTGACCCTGTAAGCAGGATTTCATCTTTTGGGCCTTCCTTGCCACCTCGCTCACCTGCTTGATAAATGGAAGTTATATAATTGGTAATTCATCCATCAGCAAAGTCTGCATTCTGACACAGAATGAAACAGATTTCTCTCATAACGACGTTCCTCATCTTTAGAATATTCTGCTGTATGATCCTCTTCATTTTTGGTAAAATTAAGCAAAGCTTCACACTCAGATTTATCCATGAAAATAATTTTGAAAGTTTCACTAAGCCTTATTAATTATTAAACATTAGTACTTATTAATGCAACTTATACCCAATAGATATAGGCCTACTAACTAATATTGAATCCCCTTTAAAATCATCAAAGCCTTCAGAAATAAACTTGAGCTACAATAATTAATTTATTTTTTCTTTTTTAAGCCCCAATCACTGTTGGGGTTAATAATTAATTTATGGTGGTCTGCCTTTTATAGTCAACCAATCAACTTTGTTCTAGCCCGTGTGCAAAATTGCATTCCAAGCCGAATAATTCCGTGGATCAACAAATGCCTAGGCCTTATAGTAGGCTTAATCTCAAGACTAGACTGTACTGGCTTCATGGACTACAATGCTTTATTGTTTGCTTATTGGCCTATCGAGATTTGGTTTAAATAGGTTTGGTTTAGCTGCGATTATTTAATGGATAGTCTTATTGCCAATAATTTCGTGAATGCCTAATATTTATATGAATGCAGAAAAGCAAGGGCAAGTTCATATCCGAAAGCCAGTACTTCATTTACAATCACTGGTTATGACTTTCCTGTTCTAGGTAATAACCTGACACCAGCAAACAATAATAAGCAAACATTAGGATAACCAGATGAATCACAGAAAATCAAGCGCAAAGTCTTATCAGTTGACTGATACCAGTTGAAGGGTTGGCCTAATCCGCATCAATAATCGAATAAAAATGCTAGCTCGTCTTAAGAAACCAGTACAGTTATAATTACTCGCAGGCTTTGTTTCAGACTACTTGTATAGCTAATAAGCTGGCCCGAACATCTGACGCTAATAATATTGAACGATAATATCCAACACAATTTTTAGTGGTAGGTCTAACCTTAGAAGAATCACTTTGAAGCTTTGCTTGGGCATACTGAATAAGTATCATTAGTGACTGGTAATGCTCAGAATCTTTTCAGCAAACAGTGCAAAATAGCACCAGTTAAAGTCTATTGTTGGGTGAGCTATTTTCGTAGTTATAGCCTATAACAGTGTGTTATTTTGGTTTTAACACTAGAAGTACCGAGAAATCGAACTTCCTAAAGCACCAAAGGGGGGTTTTTTTACCCCAAAAAAATTTTTAATGCAAAGTTAATTCAAATTCAATGAAATTTACTATCAACTTTATTAAATTAAAATGAGCATAAACAAGTGTAATAAGTAAGTTGGAATGGAATAATAGGAGTCCTCTCCTCCCAATCTCCTATCCCTCCCAATCTCCTCCGCTCTCATAAATCTACTATCCACTCACCAGATCTCCCATTCTCTCACCAAATTTCCCTCCCCCCCAGATCTCACCCTATTTTTCGCCAAATCTCCCATCCTCTCACCCATTTTTTTTCCCCCAGTCCCCACTTCT
>JACEVL010000953.1:0-229962 GCA_020284085.1 Aporrectodea caliginosa
AACCTAGTGTTAGGCATCGTCGGTGGCACCGTTAAGACCTTTGCCCGACGGGAAAGGCCGAGCTCAGCAGACGAACTAAGAAGAGGGACGATTCCGTAGGCTATCCTGGTGAACGTTGAAGAGAAAGTGGAATCGGCCCCTCCTGGCGACGAAGCCCCGCACGTTTTTCGCCACAGTGGTACCAGAAGTGGGGTGCTAATTAATTCGACGAAAAACTGCTCCTTTTGAAGACACAAATCGACCAATAATTCACAGGACATTATTATTTCGATCAGAAACTCGTCGATACTCATCGATCACAAAGAAGCGGAAATCGAAGTTAAACGTAAGAATTGTTCAACTTGAAGACGCAAATAGGCTATAGGTCGTTCCTATAAAACAAGCTCCGTGTTAGGCTAGAGCAAAAAGGAGAACTGAGGTTTTCTTTTATAAAACAAGCTCCATGTTAGAGCTTTTGTAAAGGAGAAACCGAGTGAGGTTATTCCTATAAAACAGGCTCCGTGTTAGGCTAGAGCTTTTGTAAAGGAGAACCGAGGTTATTCTTATAAAACAAGCTCCATATTAGAGCTTTTGTAAAGGAGAACCGAGTGAGGTTATTCCTATTAAACAAGCTCCGTGTTAGAGCTTTTGTAAAGAAGAACCGAGTGAGGTTATTCCTATAAAACAAGCTCCATGTTAGAGCTTTTGTAAAGGAGAACCGAGTGAGGTTATTCCTATAAAACAAGCTCCATGTTAGAGCTTTTGTAAAGGAAAACCGAGTAGAGGTTATTCTTATAGAACAAGCTCCGTGTTGGAGCTTTTGTAAAAAAGAACCGAGTGAGGTTATTCCTATAAAACAAGCTCCGTCGTGTTTTGTAAAGGAGAACCGAGTGAGGTCATTTCTATAAAACAAGCTCCGTGTTAGAGCTTTTGTAAAGGAAAACCGAGTGAGGTTATTCCTATAAAACAATTAAGCTCCGTGTTAGAGCTTTTGTAAAGGAGAACCGAGTGAGGTTATTTCTATAAAACAAGCTCCGTGTTAGAGCTTTGTAAAGGAGAACCGAGTGAGGTTATTCCTATAAAACAAGCTCCGATGTTTTGTAAAGGAGAACCGAGTGAGGTTATTCCTATAAAACAAGCTCCGTGTTAGAGCTTTTGTAAAGGAGAGAATCGAGTGAGGTTATTCCTATAAAACAAGGTTCCGTGTTAGAGCTTTTGTAAAGGAGAACCGAGTGAGGTTATTCCTATTAAAACAAGCTCCGTGTTAGAGCTTTTGTAAAGGGGAACCGAGTGAGGTTATTCCTATAAAAGCAGTCACCGTCACGTGAGTTTCAAATACGTCAGTTGCTCTTTGTCTCGAGTCCTTCATGGGTGGGCCGTCCTCTGAAATCGGATCCGTTGAGGCGTAGCTGAAGCAGAAAGTGGATATTTCGGCTATGACTCACCGAGAACTCATCGACTTCATTAATTATTTCTCGTGCGGCATTTTCGGTGTGGTACAGGCTAATTAAGTTGTAGGCTTAATAAAGCTTCCCTATCATTACAACTGGGACCTATTTAACGTGTCTTTTTTCCAAGCTTCCACAATTATTAACCTCTCTGACTTGCTCGAAAGGGAACGCATCAGCACGCTTAGCTTGTATGCAAATCGTAAACTCAGGACTAGGCCTATAGACCTGAAACAGACGACACAAACGTCAAATTTTACCGTACTTATTTAATAGACCAGCACAAACTCCGCCACTGTTCGCTTTCTGACAAGTCCCAAGCCTGGATAAAGGAGGAGGGCGACGCTAATGGTCTTTGTTACCACACATTTAATAGAAACACACACACACACACACACACACACACACACACACACACACACACACACACACACACACACACACACACACACACACACACACACACACACACACACACACACACACACACACACACACACACACACACACACACACATTTGAGTTAGGCTAACTATGCGGCGGCGAAGAAAGTCTTCGTTATGGCGATTAAACAATTCATTAGAACACAAATTACAGAAGACATGAATCAACAAAGTTGCATACATGCAAGGCGCGAGCTCATTGTACATTTTAGGAATTAGGGTTGCCAGGTTGTCTTCAGGAAATTACCGGACAGTTGCGAGCGCGTTACAAGAGTCTGGGGCGGTGTCCCCAGAGTGGCCCAGGGGTGTTGAAAACTCCTGGTCACTGCAGCTTATAACTATAACTGTAACTATAACTAAAATAAGAAACCATTAACCATAACTGTAACTAAAATAAAATCTGTAAGGAAATCACACTGCGTTAAAATGGCATGGGCTGTGTGTCTCTACTTCAACACATAAGCCTCTTAAAATGGATCTGATTTTCGGCTTTTTGGGGGCGCCATCGGCTTATGCCTTCTGCTTCAAACGCAACGACAACATAAGTCACTAAGTAATAATTAATAGTCAATTACACTACTATTATTACATGACCTTTAATATTCGATCTTATGTGACGTAGGCCTATCTATACGACGCGAACATGACGTAATCTATAAACTTATTATTACGTCATCTCGAAAATAGTTGCAATGCGCATGCCTCACTGCAAGTTGCCATAGCGCGTCAAACGGTCGAACGAGTCTTACAAGAATATTCTCGAATTTTAATTTTATAATTTATAAGGCTACGATTCTTTCGAATTTCTTTGACTTCGAGCGCTATTTATTCGATTTATACAATTGAAGACTGCTAACGAAACGATATTTGACAGAATAGTTCGTCATTGACGGTAAATTTTAATTGTTTAAAGCTTAAATCTGAACCTTATGTCCGCCTTATTTCTCTAGATTTCTCCAAGGCCTTTGATACAGTTAGGCACTCTTACTTGGCCGATCAACTGGCCTCTCTATCTATACCTGTTAATATCTTCAACTGGATTCTCTCCCTCTTGAGCAATCGTAGTCATTGCACCAAGTTCCGCGGCGTGATCTCTTCCTTGGCTCACATCAATGCTAGTATAATACAGGGTTCTCGCATGGGCCCAGCAAACTTCTTAGTGGCCATCTCTGGTCTAAAACCTCTCCACAGCTTCAATTATATCTTCAAATACGCTGATGATTGCTATCTTTTGATCTTGGCTTCAAATATCTCCACCACGGAAGCAGAATTAGATCACATTAGTGCCTGGGCTCGCAAATGCAATCTCCACCTAAACCATTCTAAATCTAACGAAATTATTTTGACCAGACCAAATGTGAATCTTGAACAAGGTCCTCCAATTATACGTGGTATAAAAAGGGTCACATCCCTGAATATATTGGGTATCGAGATTTCCGCAAAGTTCGGTTTTTCCTCCCATATCCAAAAGATTTGTGTACGGGCCAAGCAATCTCTCCACGCCCATCGTATTTTAATCTCGCATGGGCTCTTGGGAGTCAGGCTATATGATGTGGTCCGGTCCACCACTGTCAACCAAATGCTTTATTGTTCCCAAGTGTGGTGGGGCTTCGCCAGCAAACAGGAACGTGACTCTCTGATGAAAAAGCCTCTTTCCTAATGGAAGCTGTGGTCCGCAAGCTAGTACGCTTTGGCTTCCTACCTGAGGTCTACGTTGGTAGAGCATTTTTTGCTACCCGACCCGAACCCGTAACACAGAAACGTTTACCCGTACCCGTACCTGACCCGTAATCAAAATTACTACCCGACCCGAACCGTACCCGCGGGTATACCCGTACCCGTAAAGTACCCGTCACGTCATTAGCACGCCTTCTCATAGTTTCCCTGACCCTACCAGGCCTATAGGCTTACAACTCTGCATGTAGTAATAATAATAATATTTGGCTGATGCTGATGATGATGATGATGATGATGATGATGATGATGATGATGATGATGATGATGATGATGATGATGATGATAGTAGTAGTAGTAGTAGTAGTAGTACCAAGTAGTAGTAGTAGTAGTAGTAGTAGTAGTAGTAGTAGTAGCATCAGCAGCAGCATACAACAACAACAGAAGCAGCAGTAGCAGCAGTAGCAGTGGTAGTAGCAGCAACAGCAACAGCAGTTGTAATAGTAGTAATAATAATAGGCAGTCAACTTATGGAACCAGTACCATCAACTGTCTCAATTGCATTGTACATTTTATCTCCGAGGTCCATATACTGTCACATAGAACACTAAGTAACTGTTAATAGCACGTTGCAGACCCGGTCAGGCCCATTATGCGATTACATTCTCTATTACATGTAACGGTGACATTGTAACCCCAAAACTTCACGTCGGTACGGGTAAAACCGGGTATACCCGTACCCGTGATGACCCTACCCGTACCCGACCCGACCCGTGAAAAGCGTACCCGACCCGTACCCAACCCGCGGGTACGGGGTCGGGTACTTTATAAACCCAAGTGTACGGGTACCCAAGCAGACCCTTACTTCCTACCCAAATCTTTCCCTACTTTTGAGGAACTCTGTAAAAAAGCTGACCAAGACCTTTTAGAAATATCTTAAATAATCCTGGACATATCCTTCATTGCCTACTACCCCCTGTCCTATAATATATACTGGTCATGATCTGCGCCCACGCTCACATAACCGTGTTCTTTCTAGATTTGATTCCCTCACCAGGCGCGGTTTCCTGGCTAGGATGTTGTACAGCTAGGCCATAGTGTTTTTCAGTTTACTATTAACTAACTTTTCCGCTACTATTTGATAACTTTGTATAACTTTGTATGTACAGCGCCGTGCGTTTGCCAGCGTTTAATAAAGAACACACTTACTTACTTACTTTTTTCATCAGAGTTCTTGACAATCTCTGGATCGAAAATTTCAGCGCTTAGGCCTAAGCTGCTGGAAGCCTGGAACCAGTCGATAGAAGGAGAAGCCCAATCGTTACTTCAATCTTTCGGTTACTCCGTTTCGCCCAATAGTTAATCTTTGCATAAAGACTTAGTTTTAGACCTAGACCAGTGTTTCTTAACCATGTGTTCGACCGAACCTCTGGGGTTCGGTGAGCCAGTTCCAGAGGTTCGGCAGAGGTCCTCTGAAATATATACGCTAAAAGCAACTATTACCCTTTTCTTATATATTTATACCACATTTTGTTACAATTTTATATTTTCTTTTGTTCCCATTAGTTAAAAAATTATTGTTCAAACTTGAGGGGTTCGGTGAGTGGTCATGGATATCTCTTGGGGTTCGGCTCCCTTGAAAAGGTTAAGAACCACTGACTTAGACTTAGGCGCAGCCTTTGAGAAGTCTAGTACTACATGTAAAGTTAGATAAAATTGGACAAGGCAAGGTGAGAGACAACAAATTAGAGGTGAAGATATGTAAGTCAAGATGAGGTACAGAGCTAGCGCTATAGGATTTTACTTAATGATCGAAGGAACCAATGGAAGTAAGTAAGTAAGTTAGTGTAGGCTTAAACATAAGTGTTACCTTAAATCTCTGGATGCCGCAGAATCACATTGGTCTTTTCTTATTTACCTATCTGAGGCTATTTCAAAGCAAGCAGGCACTGTCTTCCATTAAAAAGTGTGAAACATTTTAAAACTATCCTGCATGTTTGTAGATATAGGCCCTATGTTAGATAGTTACGTTTAGCGCCCTTTTGCAATTATTTAAAGGCGTCATGCAAATAGACGATTATACGTACATATGTACATGCATGCATGCATGCATACATAGTTACATACATAGCCATACATACATAAATACATACAGGGCCGGATTAACCACGGTGCTGATTGTGCTGCAACAAAGCCGTAATCCAACACGATCTCGTAAAATTGCCTGTGATATATTCCAGATATGCATCCTACGCCACAATCCCAGGTCCGAAACTCATCTACGTACAGCACAAGCAAGCCGAGACCGAATAAAGCGCAACTGCAGCCGCTGATCCAGTCCCAAGAGCTCGTCACACATCGATGACCATCCACCCCAACTCAAATAAAACGCAACAAACTCACGAAAAAAACCCGCAACAAATCACTCGTAATCCAATAGGAAAAACTGTGCGCCTTGATCTCAACTCCCGAACCGCCGCCGTGATGAAACACCAACCCAGAGCATTCAGAAGAGAGGGAGCTGAAGGTCCGAAGAATCCAATCGAAGGGGAAAAGGACGAACTGGACAGATACATCTTCCGTTCGAAAGATATGCACAGCTCCAGAATGAAATGAAGACTCACCGCCGTCATCCCTGCAGAATAGAAGACTCGCATGCTGAAAAGGTGACAGAGGTGGGGTAAGAAGCGTTTGATAATAATTTTAGCGTTTGATAACTTTTATAGTACCATTATCATAACAGCGAAGAGTTCAGTCTATGGTCGATTACCTATGTGCCTGCCTTCTTGCCTTCCTGCCTGCCTGCCTATCTGTCCGCGTCTCTGTCTGTCTATTGTATTTCCCGGTTGATGATTGCATATAGCATTAACTGAGCAGGTGAGAATTACATCAATTTTAATAAAATTTGCAGGGTATAGATAGAATAGACTGAAGTTCACGTGCACCAAATTTAGTACCTATATAGGTACAATTGACCAAGATATTTCACAAAGTCTAGTGTTCTACTTTATCGTGGACACAGTGTAGATTTACTGACCGTAAATTGTCAGTGGGAAGATCAGACGGCGAGAGAAAGGAATGACTACAGGATCTCGCATAGGCCTATATGCCCGCGAACATGTCTCAGTGACGGACAGTCGGCTTTTCATTTCCCTTGTGATGACGTTTGTGATAAGGCTTGGCGTTGTAATTGTAGATGTGACTGAACATTTATATAGCGCCGCTAACAGAGCGAAACATGAGGGACGCTCTTTTCGCTAGCCTATGTGATGATAGATGTCATTAAGGCCTACACTTTTACATCTGTTAAATAGCAGAACAATTGTATTGTATTGTATTTATAAATTTATGAAGCGCCTCTCACAGTGAACACCAATCAGAGGCGCTCCCAGTGTGAGAGACACCGAGCGAAACACTGTAACACGAACAATGCACAGTAAAGTAGAAGGGTCACCACAGGGGCGGCGCTGGCCGGGGGGTCCAGGGGTCCGGACCCCCCCAGCTGTCGTTCAGACCATTTATCCAATTCGTGTAAATCCGAATAGATTTTTTTTGGGGGGGTCTGGTTTTTGACCAAGTCAACGTAGCAACTAACAAATCAAGTTCATTTTAAAGCTATAAATGTTTAGTTCAGAGTGGCTGAAATGAGCTCCATATGGCAACATTATACTCCAAAAAGCGTTGGCAGACCCCGCTGGGGAGCTTACGACGCTCTCCCAGACCCCCTAATCGTGGGCAGCTTCGCGCCTTCGGCGCTCGCAGTGCCTCGCAAGTTAATTTTATTTTCGTGGACCCCTCCACAACTAAAAACCCAGCGCCGTAAAGTCTGGGTCAGCAGGGGCAATCCGATGCGCACAAGTGGAATCAAATAACGGATTCTCATCAACAATACACTAGATTACACTATGTGTCGCATAATATAGCGCCTTTTGAGTCTGCTACCTCACATGACTATTTAGCTCGTCTAATTGTTTAAGTCCGTTTTAAGATAATTTGAAAGTGTTTGCTGAAGAGAATTAAATGCAACAGCACGTACATACAGCGGAAGAGTGTTTCAAGAGGAAGATCCGAGACATGAGGCACGAGACATGAGTCGGCTCAAGTTGATGGACGGAAGCGCTGCACCTGCATGGCTTCACGAGCAGCTGAGCGCAACGATCGCTGACCTGCTTGACCTTACATATAATTATGTAGGCTATGTCAGGGCGTGCCGACAAAGCCTTAATAGTGCACTAGTGCATCTATTATATGTAGCTTAATCCCTTTTATAATGACAAGCTGTAATAAATATCGCTAGGTGACGGTAACGTAAAGTGTCCATTTATATTGCATGAATATTAAAAAATCAATCAACGTCCTTGCGACAAAAGGAAACCAAACAAGGCTCCATCGCAGAGGAATCTTGTACTTTATTCTTTTCTGTAATGATACTGCAATCTGTCATAACGTGTAATAATATTAATCTTCGTGGATTTCCTGTGTTTCTTTAGGTACCGGTGAGGCGACGGAGGCGATATGGGATGGGTGTGACGAGATTGAGGCGAGAAGGCATGGGTGTGACGAGATTGAGGCGAGAAGGAATGGGTATGACGAGATTGAGGCGAGAAGGAATGGGTGTGACGAGACTGAGGCGAGATTGTGATGGGTGTGGCGGTTGCCCTAGGCTCTGTCGTGTGTTTTGTTATGTATTAGGGGTTTATTTGTTGTAGTCCTGGCGGGCCGCTGGCGTGGTGTTAAAACCCGTAAGCTCATTATGGCAGGAGGGCCCCTGGCGTGGCATTAAACCCCGCAAGCCCCGTATTATTACTTTTGAATTTGTTTTTTTATTTTCTTAATTTTGTATTGTCTTGTCGATGAGCCTAGGGATGAGAATGAGGATGAGAGGGAAGAGGGTAGGAGAAGAAAGAAGGGGCAGAGGGATGAGAATGAGGATGGGAGGGGCTGGGTTAGAAGGAAGAAGGGGCAGAGGGATGAGATTGAGGATGAGAGGGACTGGTTAGAAAAAAGAAGAGGCAGAGGTTGAATCGAGGCAGGGCAACTACAGCAGAATCCGACAGAATTCTACTTAAAGACGATAAAGATAACCCGAAGGTACAGTATATCGGAAGTTTAATGTATGCAAGAGCTGATGAGATCAAATGCTAATTATTTTATTATTCTAGTCTAGTAGGTATACACTGATATGGACTTTGAGATGGACTCATACGAAATGCTCTGTCTCTCTGTCTCTCTGTGTGTGTGTCTGTCTGTCTGTCTCTCTCTCTCTCAAATTCTCTCTAATTAAAGTATTGACGTCTAGCACGCTAATCTAATATTATTCATTCATTCATTCATTTATTCTATGTCTCCCTGTCTGACTCTGTCACTGTCTCTCCCAGTCTCTGTCTTCTGTATCTCTGTCTCTATCTTTCTCTCGACATACATGTAAGGCTGAGACACGTGTAACCGTGGTCACTGGTCCATTTTGCAAGGCTATACGAGACGGTCTTTTGGTTGGTCTGCAGTCCATTTAATACTGTTCGGTAGAGGAGTGAGGGGAGAGGGAGAAACAGGAATGAAGAGAGGATTTCTTCAGAAGGCACATGTTTTGTCACATTAGGGCGCAGATGTTCTGCGAGTAATAGGTTAGTTTGCAACAAAGAGGAATGTGTCATTTGACTAACTTCTAAACTTGTTTGCAGAGTTCTGCAACGAAAAGAAGATGACGAATATCAGACAAGTGCAATCATCCAATCGAGATGTGACGCAAAGGAAAACAGACGATATTCTGCTCTGAGTAATTCTTGAACGAGAGGACTTTTGAGATGGTTTTGGGAACGATTATCCTGACTGGAATTTTCGAATCTTAACTCGATTATAAAAACAATTCGACTACGTGGTGCAGGCTATCTACGAATCAACGTTCTTTGCCTAAAAATATCAACCAATATTCGAATTGCTGTGTTGTTCGATGTAAAATTACAGTCGCTTTCCTAAATTTCACAGGTTGATATCAGCCGTTATATATCCAGCAGAAAGAGCGGTACCTTCTTGGCTGCACTCCATCCTCCTTGTCTGATCTATGTCTATGAATTTATATATATGCCTCGTTAGGTTATCTACTCAGAGGCGAACGAAAATATTAGCCTACATCAGTTCGCAAAAAATGCATAGTAAGCTAGAAGAGTGACCACCACTGGCGGGCCAACGTGGAACCAATCGACGGATTCCCTTCGACAGCTGAAGAGACTCGGAACATCCATGGCATGGATGTTCAGAGTCTCTGAGCCAAGTTGCGTCGGTAAAGTAGAGCATATAATTTTATGTCCCTGTTGTTTAATGTTTGCCACGTCACATTCTAATAGTCGTGTTATTGCGTAGACGAATAATCGTGGGCTTATTAATTGCAAAAATTAAATGTTAAAAGTAGGCTAAATGTATTGTAGAGTACACTTTTTCTATTCAGTTGTGCAAGAAGGCATTTAAAAAACAGCCGAGCAAATATCAGAATCTCGGTTGCCGTTACATGCATGTAATTATAATGCTTTGTGAAGGCCTAGATTTGCTATTTTTAGGTTAATTATCTGTACGTATGGGTATCATGAACTCCATTGTAGGCTACTACATATAATACACAAAAGGACTTATACCACTTGGGCTTGATGTCTCAAGCAGTGTGATTCTTCTTACAGATTTTATTTTAGTTATAGTTACAGTTATAGTTAATGGTTTTTATTTTAGTTATAGTTATAGTTATAGTTAGTATTATTTTTAGTTATAGTTATAGTTATAGTTAATGGATTTTTATGTTAGTTAATTTTAGTTACTACTTAGTTACAATAATTAAGGCTATAAGCAAAATTGTGCGTATTAACACGCTGTTTCACAATTTGCTCAGAGCTTTGAAAGCCTTTGAAGCATGGGTGCATTCAGCTTCATGAATACACGAGTTTCAAAAGTAACTAACAAATTGCACAATAAAAATATCACATTTTCTGTTATCATTTATGTCGAATCATCCATATTGCACTTCCTATTTTTATTTTTGCATTAACGAAAATAAAGATGAATTTTCGTTAGTGTTATTTTCGTTATAGTTATAGTTAATGAGATTTTTTAGTTAAAGTTATAGTTATCGTTAACGAAATCATTTTATTTTCGTTAACGAACATTTTCGTTATCGTTATCGTTAACGAGAATCACACTAGTCTCAAGCCCATTAACCAACATTTGCGACATCCGACTTTTGAATGGGCGATAAGTGGGCTCGTGGGCTTGGGCTGCCCACCTTGCGCCCACTTGGGCCTGATCTCTGAAGCCCATTAGCCAACCTTTGCGGCATGCGACTATTGAATGGGCGATAAGCGGGCTCGTGGGCTTGGGCTGCCCGCATCGAACCCATCTAGGATTGAGGTCAGAAGCCCATTAACCGACATTTCCAATGTCCGACTTTAAGGTGGGCGATTAGTGGGCTGGTGGGCTTGGGCTGCAAACATCGAACCCACTTGGGCCTGATGTCTGAAGTCCATTAACTAACGCTTGCGACATCCGACTTTTGAATGGGCTAGAAGAGGGCTCGTGGGCTTGGGCTGCCCATTATCCAACATTTGCGACAACCGACTTATGAATGGATGATGAGCGGGTTGGTGGGCTTGGGCTGCCCACATCGAGCCCACTTGGGCCTGATGTCAGAAGCTTATTAGCCAACAGTTGCTATCTTGGTCATGGGCGATTTCGACTGGGCTGTTTTGACGGGGATATTTTGACCGTGCTATTTTGACTGGGTGCCCTTTTGCAGACACTCAAATGTCCAACTTTTGAATGGGCGACACGCATGCTCATGGGCATCGGCTGCCCACGTCGAACCCACGTGGGCTTAATATTTGGTGCTTATAAACTTAAAGCCACATTTGCGACATTCAACTTCTGGTAACCACATGAAACCACTTGGACTAGATTTCAGACGACCTTTTGCAGATAACCGGATGTCGCAAATGTCGGTTAATGGGCTTCTAACATCAGGCCCAAATGCGCTCAATGTGGGCAGCCCAAGCCCACGCCCCTACTTATCGCCCATCCAAATATCGGACGTCGAAAATGTCTGGTAATGGGCTTCCGACATCAAAACCAAGTTGGTACAATGTTGGCAGCCCAACATCACGAGCTCACTTATCGCCCGCCCAAACAAATATCGGACTTCGCAAATGTCTCGTAATGGGCTTCTGTCATCAGACCGATATGGGAACAATGTGGGCAGCCCAACATCACGAGCCCACTTATCGCCCATACAAATATCGGATTTCGCAAATGTTGGTTAATGGGCTTGAGACATCAGGCCCAAGTGGGCTCGAGGTGGGCAGCCCAAGCCCACGAGCCCACTTGTCGCCCACCTTAAAGTTGGACATTGGAAATGTCGGTTAATGGGCTTCTGACCTCAGTCCTAGATGGGTTCGATGTGGGCAGTCCAAGCCCATGAACCCACTTGTCTCCAATATACAATTTTGATCTGTTAATGGGCTCCTAATCTCGTGCCCGGGTGGGGCTGATATGGGCTAGCCCAAGCCCACAAGCCCATATAAAATTTATATGGGCTCGATATGGGCATGCTGGCAGGGTTGCGACCGACAGAGCTGCTTGTTCGGTAAAGCGGCTGTTAGATTAACTGTTCGACTGCTAAATTTCATCAACATAATCATCATTAGGTTCCAAATGTCTAAACAGAGGTTTTGAGTAAGTTTGTTTCAGTAAATCCTTTTCTACTTCTGTAGAAAAGTGGGCCGCGTAGGGACCCTGGGCAAGTCCTTCACTCGCAATTGCTCATGCGCTTCGGCGTGAAACTCCGATTCTGCGTTCGCGCAGTAGTCGGGAGCGCCTCTGAATGGGAAATCTGGTAGGGGCGCTATAACAAGTGTTCAAATACAATACAATACAATACAATACAATACAATACAATACAATACAATACTTCTGACATTTGTACAAAACTTCACCGTATGTATTACCGTAGTATTACCCAAATATCCCAGAAGGCCGTGCTCAGAATGTCGCCTCTTTGTCGGCGTCAACCCTGGCCTTATAATTAATCGCACGTGTTGGACTTGTAGGTCACGATTTTGGTTAAGATGGGTGAAATTATAAAAGTAGGATCTAGAAAAAGTCAGGTAAATGGAATGCTGTTTTACTTCTGATTCTTATGCATGTCTGCAGACTGTGTTTTTGGTCGACAAGAAGACGTAAGAAAATTGTGATGGTTTTGACCGGAGCGAGTAGGGCTAACAGATGTCCTAGAGACATACGGTGATTGGGTTGTTATGCAACCAGTAACATATGGTGTCTGGTCAAAAGCCTGCTATGTTGATGTAACCAGTGACATTTTTGTCTTATTGAGCACGTGTTGTAGCTGTATTGACACAATATTGGCAAGCTTATAGAATCTGGTGCTGAAGGATATAGTGCGTAAGTTTACTGGCGTCGTGTCGATTAGGGTCAAGTTAGGCGTCGTGAGGGTCGGTAAGTGTCAGGGTTAGGGTTAGTGTCGTCATTAGAAAACCTGGTACCGTCCAACGTTCGCGCAGCATGCCCAAAGATACTGTATAATCCTTCGGCCCATGATACTATAAGTTTGCCACTATAGTAGGCCCTAACATAGTTTCCAGTCTGGCGAGTCATTTCTGTTTGGGGTGATTGTCCTTTTCAGTTTCAAACGTAAAATTAGTAATGTAAATCGCGAAAATACTTAATGAAACCTGGACCAGAGAGACATTAGGAGATTGGCTTGCAAGAGTGAGACAGTTGAGTCAGCTTCAATGTACTTTAAAAATCCGGAGCATGTCTTTGAGACTTGACTCCGTGACAGACCCGGGTAAAAGTTAAATGCCTATTCACGAGACTCTCCCTGTAACATGTGTCATTATAGCACAAATTCTGATATAACCGGGTCTGACATGGATCCTAAATTTAGTTCAGCAAAAGAAATAATCTCATTTAGGACACAAACTTGTTTATAAGGCAGTCTTTGATATGGCCCCAAATACAGTGGTTAAGATGATTTCAGTGTGTACTATGCTCTGTTTGACTGTGACAAGCTCTAGCTGTTTGAGAATCTAGTTTCTGTAAGTTCTGGAGGTTTTAACTTGTGAGGGATCATTTATATCTTGAGTAAAAACCATAATGGTAACATCACTTTTGCTCAACCAGTTTTACTAAACGAATCTAGACACCTTTTGCTTTCCAAACATAACCTTATCACAAATCACAAAACAACTCTTGGGTTTTTGGAATAGGGCTGTTCATAAACTCAGTATGTCGTGCTCTCAGACAAGGTGCACATCCTGCGTGTGAATTTGTACCTGTTAATACTTCTTTCCAGCCGTGAAACTGATGATGAAATTGCCTTGCTTCATATAGCTATACCTTTTTACTCATTTGTTACACAAATGGTTTGATGTTGTTTTATCCTAACACTTCTAAGGGTCTATTTATACTTTTTAAAAGCATGTGGCATTTATTTTCTTTTTTCTTTTCATGCTAATGTTTCATTCATGAATGCATTTTAATGCTTTGTTTGCTGTTCAAGATATATAATTTTTAGTTTGTACTTAGGGTATTTAATGTTCTTCTTTTCTTCTTCTTCTTCTTTAAGTTCTCTGCCCTTCGGCAGGTTCCAACTTCCAATGACGCCACTCTTCTCTGTGCTGTGCTTTTTCCTTTATTAAAGGGAAAAAAAGCATTTAATGTTCAGGGCTATATAAATACTCTTAAAGATTTTTGAACAGCAAGCCTTTCACCTCTGTTTCAGTTTATTGCATATATCCTGTTAAAACAGTTTGATTATGATGATGATTAATCATTGATTGGTTAAAGCTAAATTATTTTATTGCTAGTAAGTAGAGCATGTGTTTTTGCTTGTTTTTAGTTGGCTCTTATTCAGACAAATGGTGTCGTTGACCAACTGAAGAAATACTATCCAGAAGTAGAATTCCAAATCAGTTGAGTGTAGTCATTTTCTTTTGAAAAGAAATTCTAACTCACTGCTTAACTGGTATTTTGATCCACTTAACAGATCTTTTGAAATAATATAAAACGCTGCATGATTACAGGGTAGCCTTGTAGTGAGGTTGCATTTCTAAATCCTAGTTATGTTTGGAAACCTGTTGCTGTGCTATATAAGAATTTGCACTGCTATGATCTTTGTTAATATTATGTGAGGGTATATTGTATTTGTAAAATTTTTATTAAGTGCATGTTACCAACTGTTAGAAGTTTAGGTCAGAACTGTTTGATAGTATTTTATTTCTGTTATGTTAGAATTGATTTATTTTTCAGTTTCTATGACAACCACTGGAGATAAGATTCTAGACACAGCTTTGTCCAAGGTAAGTTTTTGCAGTAATACATATGTTTATATGTAGACATTTTAACTGCAAATGTTTCTCCTATGCTTGAACTTGTTTTCTTCCTTTAAGAAACTCCTCAGCCCTCACTATTTCTCACTTGCTTATAAACACCTGGCTGTTCTTCATTTGGTGACTGAATTACAGCTCCTCAGATATGCAGTTGTGCGTAACTCTTTGCATGTTAAACATGTTCAATTGTTCATAATGATAATATTAATAATTTTAATATGGAATTTGTATGTAATCACCAGACTGTGCTCCTGGCCAAATCTAAAACCTGTCTGCATATTCTCCCTGATGTCACCGAATTTATATCACACATTTTTCAAAATGCCGTTATCTTGGCATTATTATGTACATGGCACACAATTTCTGCTGCAGATTGGTGAGAAGAGTCTGTTTACACGAGAACTTGAGACGGCCCTTTTGGAGAATCAAGTGGACTTTGTGGTACATTCACTGAAAGACCTTCCGACTGAGCTACCATCTGGACTGGTGGTTGGAGCCATTTGCAAGTAAGATACTTTGACAGTGTCTTTGGCTCTGTTCTTTCAGATTTTAGGTCAAGCTGCTTGAGATTACCTCTGTATCTAAAGTTAAGGCAGTTCATTCATTCATAAAATGAGCAGTAGGATGTGATGGGCACCTTGCATGGCTGCCAAACAGTTTAACTCGACTCCTGTAATAACTTGCGATCATCCATTCATGCTATGAATTGTAATCATACTGTGGTGTGTCAGTTTGAAATAATAAACGAAGATTATTATTATTATTATTATTATTATTTGTCTAAAAAAGTAAATAAGCATTTGGAAGAAATTCATTTTGAAGAAAGTAATGTTCTCTGGGTTTCCAAGCTATGCATCATTGTTTGTTGTTTTTTGTATTATTTGAAGACGAGATGACCCAAGGGATGCCCTGGTTTTGCGATCAGATCTGGAGTTCCATGGTCTGTCTTCACTCCCAGCTGGCAGGTATTTAGGATTTCATTCATAAAAGAAATTAGTTTTTTTAGTTTTATTTATGGGGCTGCTTAATGGCAGTTTCAGAGTTTCTGTCAGAGATGGAGTAATTATATTCTTTGATGGTAGATTTGATTTGAATTTTTATGCTTGATATAGCTCATTTGAAGAACCTCAAAGAGGTGCTTATGCATTAGTATGTAACTGATATAAACAAGTGCATTTTAGACAGTTTGAAAATGGTGAGTATTAGCATGTCTAGTGGTACTACCTATTCATTTCATTTTGTGATAGCCTGCAATCTACCAGTTGAATTGGTGGATTTTTTTAAGTTGTTGATTATTCGATTTTCTTTATGTCTTGCATATATTTTGCTATTGTTACTTTCATTGTATTGTCTTTTAGTGTAATTGGAACAAGTTCACTACGTCGAGCAGCTCAGCTTAAGAGGAAATATGCAAATCTTCAGATTTCTGATGTTGTATCCTTTTTGGCATTGATCACTGGCTAATATGAGGTGCCTGCTTCTGTAATATGCACCTCTTTGAATGATAGTCCTCCAAAGTTTGGGCAAAACTGTTATTTATTTATGCTCCTCAGTCGATGGACGGCCACATTGGTGGGTACAGTCAAATAAGGGAACTTTGAGCATGGATTCTACTTCAGCGGGCTACTTTGTACTACTGTACGAAATGGGAAACAAATACGTGTTACTAATGGATTAACTTAGGCTAAATCATTTTCATCTTGTTCTGAATTGTCTAAATATTTAATTGGAAAAATTTGAAATTGCCTATGGAAGATGACATTTTCCATTAAGAAATGATTACAGAGAGGAAATTTAAACACTCGTCTTCGGAAACTGGAAGATGCAAAACAGTTTGATGCGCTGGTATTGGCTGTTGCTGGACTTGAGCGAATGGGTTGGCAAGACAAGATCAGTCATGTATGTCTCCATTTGATTGCTTCATTGATATGTAGATTTTATATTCGGTTGAATAAGTGAGTGAGTGAGTGAGTGAGTAACGTATTTGACATGATTTTGGTGCACCATTGTTGATGCCTGAGACATCATCGTGGTAGAAGTTACTAATTATTTATTAGTACTCCACTTGTTGTATATAAAATTGCATTGAGTATTGATCTAGCATTTGTTTAGTGTGTTGGCTTTCCACAGTTTAGTGCAGGATTTAATCATAGCCCATCGTATGAATTTGCCAGTATATTGTTGAGCCTAGTAACCCACAAGGATAGGTTTGATTGCTATCAGTGCTTTGGCCAAAAGAAAGGATTTAATTAATTCTTAACTTTGAAACTGTACCAAAGTCAGTTTTCTTTTTCAGAACTTTTGCATCTGTATTTAATGTTACAGAAGACATGATTTCTTAGACTGACTTTTAGCAAAATAAGGAGACTTTTTAAGGCTATTTTTATCAGATAAATTTGTATTGGCTTCAAACCGTTTTTTGTTTTCCTAAGAGATGAATTTTACTGTGGGAAAATCCAAAAATAATGTTCATAATAACATTTGTAGATTTTGGAGCCTGAAGAATGCATGTATGCTGTCAGTCAAGGAGCTGTTGCCGTTGAATGTCGTGCCAATGACAGCCGTGTTCTATCAATTCTTTCTGTTCTCACTGATTTTCCAACACTGGTTAAATGTGTTGCAGAAAGAGCATTTCTCCGACGTCTGGTGCGTGTTAGCCATTGGTGACTTTAATGATCATCGGTTATTAATTAATATGATGTCTGCCACATTAATCTTGTATTGTTCATTCATTCATGTAATGTTATTCTGTAAAAAAAATTTAAGTGACCTTTTGTTGCCAACAACTTGCCTATTTCAGACGGTAGGATTTGACCTCTAACACAGAAACGAAAAGTTCACGCATTACTATGTTGTGTGGATTTTGGTGATGGCATGCAGAAGTACTTGCCTATCTTGTGGGATATGTATGAGATGTAAGGTAATGTAGTGTAACAACACATTTATAAAGCACTGCGTAAGAGTCTCTCACTAGCAGTCAACACGTGGCCATCAAACAGCTGGAAAAGTGCATGTTTAAGAGTCTAGAGAAAACCATATCGTCACATGCAGCAGTAGTGTCACGAACAGAGGGTGGGAGAGCATGTTTAAGTTGAATGGTTTGCTTCTTTCCAGGAAGGTGGATGCAGTGTTCCAGTTGCTGTTCATACAGAAATCAAAGGAAATGAGGTAAGAGTTGCGATAGAACATTTATAGTGCACCTCTTGAGATAAAGAAGTTTAAATATTAGCCATTTTTGGATATGTATAAGTAGATAAAACTAACTACGGTACAGCATCTCCCAATGCAGACTTGAATCTTGCTTTCTTGTTCACAACTTTTTTTAAATTTGTTCTTCTTGGGACTGCTTTCTTATCTCCTTGTTCTAATCTTGTGAATGATGGTATTATCCTCAAAACTTAAATGAAGCAATGTGCCAATTACGTACTGAGGTGCCTGGCTGATTAGCCTTAATGATTTCCGAATTTTTTAAATTTGTTGAACCCAAACCTGCCAATACTTTCTTCAGGTGCATTCATCTTCTGTCAGCTGGGGTATACGCTTATTGTGGGAGTTAAACATATTTTGTAGTTGCTGGGATTTGTACAGAGATGCACATAAGACTACTGTGTGCCTAATGCCAGGCCAAGTTCCTTAGTGTCCGAAATGCCTGAGCAATACTGAGAAAGAATTTTTTTCCAAGATCCTAACTGATACTCAACAAATACACATGACAGTTGATTGTTATTAAGACGTATGTACACCAGAGTACGGATATACAATTGGCTTAAGAAAGAATATACTTACTTACATGATGAGAGTACTTTACTGTATCAAATTAGTTCTTGAATGTATTTACATTAATTGCAGTTTTCTTATGATCTGATTTCAGTTGACTCTAAATGGTGGTGTCTTCAGTATTGGAGGAGACGAAGCTGTGTTGGATAACATGTCCGTCCACTTTGATAACAGCTCTTCAGACAGAGGTGATAAACAAGAGGTAACAAGTACTTATTATAAAAGCCTAATTTTTATACCTATTTTTAAAATAGTTTTTGTAATTATATAGGCCTACTATGTATCATGAGTATTTTTCAGGGTAAGCTTTGTTTTAAATGGAAGAATCTAGCATGCCATGTCTATATTTAATATGACTTCCAAGTACTCTTAAATTGTTTCCTTCATTAGTCAGTGAGTCTGTGACAGGCAGCAGAGGTTTGTTGTGCAGCATTTGCATGGACCAGAATGCTGCTCCAAAATACTGTCTAGATACCAGGAACTAACCTTTGATTGTCAGTGGCCGTTTAATGTATTTTTAACCAGAGTGCTTATAAAACTTGTTGCTCAGCCATGAGTTAAGTTTTAAATGCAGGTGCTGCTGTTATTCTCTTTGTTAATAGGCCAGTGGTTAGACTTTGTTTTCATTGAAAGCTCCGTAAGGGGTCGTCCATAAAGGACGTCCGCAAAAAATGACCCACTTTGGACCCCTCCCTCCCCCCTTGTCCGCATTTGTCCGCATTTAGCCATACCCCCCCCCCCCCCCCCCCCTTTGCGGACGTCCGCACACGAAAACCAAAAAATTTACAAAATAAAACATCAACATTGTGAATAACGTCATTAATAAACTACTAGTTCTATCTGGGACTATTATTACGGACAAGCCTCTATCTTATTTAGCAATAATAATAATATTAATACATGTAATATTATTGGTAGTGATGTAACACATATCAAGTCAATCGATGGATTTCTCTCTTGGGTTTAGTTTTTACAAGTAGAACGAGCTCGTCAGAATACGTTTTTAGGCCATCTTAGGCGGACGTCCGCACTGGTCATAACTCCCCTCCCCCTTGTCCACATTTGGATGACCTCCCCTCCCCCCCCTCATTGCGAACGTCCTTTATGGATGCTCCCTAATACAAAAACTAATGCATGTGTATATAAAGTAATAAAATGCTTGAATTTTTATAATTTATCAGGTAAAGAATTTTACAAGAAAAACGTTTGCTGCTGTGGCATCTGAAGAACGATTTGAAGCGGCGCTTGTGACAGTAGAAGCTCTTGGAACTGATTTGGCAAACAGAATGATGGCATCTGGTGCAGACGAGATCTTGCGTCTTGCAAAAAAGCAGACAGCAGATGAGATACTTCAACAGAAAGCTGCAACTGCTGCTCAGGAACAGACGAAGCCGCAAGGTGTGGACAGTCTACCGCCAAACAGTTCCTAACTTAGCATCGCATGAAAGATGTTTGCTTGTACAAGATCTACAAAGCGACCACTGAAATTTTTGCCACTGACAGTCGAGTTCTGCACTCTCCTTACATGAACTGTTTATATCTTTTATGTACTAGGTACTATATTCAAGCCTACATTTAAGATATGAATTGGCAAAGTCTTCAGTATGACAACATATCAAAAAGCAGCTTTAGAGGTGTCCGACTCTACCTCTCTCGGATCATCATATAACATTAACCAGTGGTATTCTAGTGCCTGGCATGCCTCTTGGCCCTATTGAAACGTTTGTTGGCCTCATAGCTAGCCACTAGTGGCCCAATGAGTGTGGCAGATTTAGGAGCCACTGGTCAATAACACTGCCTTGTCTTCTTGTCTGCTACCATGTGAAAGCACTGGTGATTGATGTACAGCATTAAACTTTGGGTAATATCTATAGATATATTGTGGTGTTTTAGTTGCAGCTTTCTATTTGGGGTCAGTGTGTACGGTTTGTAAATGCTTTTATGAACATGGTTGAACAGACTTGGGTAAACATTTATCACAATTATAGTTACAGTAGAAATCCTACAATAGGCTTCATATTGTTGGTGAAGGGAAATTTGATTGTGGGTAAAAATTCTGCTTTATGGATATGAAGGTGTTGTGAAGAAATTAGTGACATTCAAGGCAAGAGACATTACGGTCTTTTTTATACATAGCACTTCCAGTTCTTTTTACAGCACCAGTAATTTGGTGACAATAATCATAGTGCAGTAATGCTGTTAGTTTGCATGTTATATGTATAATAATCCTATGTAATCAGATCATTTATTCAAAATTTTATTCCTAGTAGCTTTTGTATGTAACTACCAAATGATATTGTTATTAACTAGCATTTTATATTTATTGGAACTTGTTTTAATTTTTACTGTTAATAAATTGTTGTTATGACCGATGTGTTAGGGTCTTCAGGTATTACATGTACTAATATTTTTCCATTTGCAGCGATTTGTATGGACAACAAGGAATTTCTTAGTTCAATAATCCTTCATAGATATACCCATCATGTTTTTGAAAAGCAGTATATAAACATGGGAGTATTTACTTTCATTATATATGTTAATAATCAATATTTAAGAGATGTTTATGATAATTCAATTCAGAATTTCAAGATCACAACCCATTGAAACAATGTTTACTTTTGTCTGTTGCAACATATTCAACACAGGTTCAATGAACTCCATTAGACCATGATCAGTCATAGAAAGGCTCTGATATTCATCGACTTGTGTTTTGAGGTCAGCAGTTGACCAATCAGCTACCATGTCATATAAAAATCCTTTTTTAAATTTCTCACCGGTGAGTTTAATATCTTTGATTGTAGACAATGATTTTAACTATTCTGTCTAGAATCGCTACCGCAAAAATTGCGACAATAATTTCTTTTGCTCGTTACCGTAAAATATCTTCCATGGTCAAGTCGAATAAAATTAAAAGTTTAAAACAATTTAAATAGCACGTGTGTGCATAAAAACCATGGCTGGATCCACGTGAATTTTCAGGGTACCACCAACATAGCTACCCAAAAAACAATTAATTTCTTTTTCTTGATTAATACCTAAAATAACTCCTATGCTCAAAACGAAACAAAATTTATACATGTAAACAGAATTAAACAGCATATTCTGAATCATGATGGGTCTTGTGAACTATAGGTCACCAATTTCCCTTTTGCAACGCCACATGCCTTCAGCCTAGGGCTGACCTATATGGTACGGTCCAGAATCCCTTGCCTATCCCAACTGGTACTAGATTTCAAGTAATCTATTCCCTCCTCGCACGCTTTTGTGGTGGTCCCAAGGCAGCCGCATCTGCAGCTGGTTGACTTTGTTTTAGAGACAGCTGTGATTGTGCCGTCAGCTGTAACTTAATTGCGCTCGTGTTAAGTTTTCTGCTGACTAGAAGCTCCTTCATGCCCACCATCTTCTCACTGCGTAAAATAAGCTTCAGTTTTGTACTGTCCGTTTTCTCTTTATCCTCGTTAGCTGTATCCGATTTGGTGGTCTCTGTCCCAGAAGATTTTAATTTGTCTGCCTTGGCACTTGCAGGTGACACTAAAGATAATGCCTGATCAGATTCTCCAGGATCTGAAGCTGCTTTCGCCTCCAGTTCTGAATTAGCAACATCGTTCTTCTCTTTCAAGTCAAGCTCCGAAAGCAACTTCTCCTTATCCCTCGGACTTGCCTTGGATGGCTTCGCCGACTCCTTTTCGTCCAGATTACCAGCATCTGTTTTCGAAGACTTGATGTTTGCACTGCTTGAACTGTCATCAGATGCTATCACTTCAGCTGCCGGCTGGCCAGATGATGAACGGCGAGACGGTGGCCGTCTTGGCTTTGATTTTGTCGCATCGCCATTTGAGCCGACCGATTTGGCTGCGTGTCTGCTGCCGTCTTCCTTGACTGCATCGGACTCTCTTCGCCGATCCAATCGTTTCCGTGGCTCGGTTTCACCGGCGTCGGAATTGCCGCCGTTGTTTGATGCAAGGTTCGTGTCGATGTTGACATTTTCCCGAGCCTTCAGGTCAAACTTTGAGAGAGAGTAGGCCATGTGGTTGGCCCAGACAATATGCAACACCGGTTTTGAACTGCCCTCTTCCCACTCACAAATTCCATCATAAAACTGGAGCAGATTAGCAAAACATTCAGGATCTGACAGAAATGGAACCGAATCTTGTGATTTTGTCGAACTCTCGATGTCCGTTCGAAACGAAGTTGCAACTGCTTCGCCTGACGATATTCTGACAATGTTGGGAATTATGTCGTTGGCTATCTCAAGAAATTCTTTGTAGATTTCTTCGTCTTCCTTGTTATAATTGTACCTATCAAACAACAACAAATAACAGATAGATAGCTTACAGATAGTTCCAAATTCTATATTCTGAAATTGCCGAGTTTTTAAGTCAGCTGTTTTCCATATTTTATACTGCATTTTGTAGGTTCTTGTGTGTGAATGTTATGTTATGTTCATACAGCAGAATCTCCTTTTTAACTGTTCAAACACAAATGCTGCTGACACCTGTATTACAGTAAACAGAACGTCCTTGGTGTTTAAGTTCTAAACTTTATTTGCTTTGTCTGTGGCGCTGCTTTCCTAACGTTGCGTTCTCTTACTGTTCATGATATGGGTGTGATCTTGCTTGGCCCAGCAAATCACATTTTCAGAGCATGCGTAGATGCTTGTTGAATTTTTTCTACTACACCTCAGATTTGCACTACATGCCATTCACTTACAAACCAAGCGACCCTGCCACTGAGGGGCCCTCCATAAATGACGTCACGCACCTAGGAGGGGAGGGGGTCGGAAATTTGTGACAATGTGTGACATGGGGTGGGGGTCTGAGAGGTGTGACGTCACACCAGGTCTATGTAATTAAATTTAACAATTAACAACAATTTAATTTTAACAATAACAGCACTATTTGTGAGTATTAAATTTTCATCATTTTTTATTATTTTTATGTATACGGGCACCATTATTAATAATTTTCTAATTATTTAAATATTTGGTCACCGTAGATTTTAAAATACGCATGCTCTCCCTATTTGTTCCACGAAAGAGCATTTTGCTTCGCCTTGGTTTTAGGGGGGGTCAGAGCTTTGTGACGTCATTTTTCAAAGGGGTGTTACTTTTTGTGACAAAGTGTGGCGAGGGGGGTTCAAAATTGGCCAAAATTGCGTGACGTCATTTATGGACGCCGTGGAAGGCCCCTAATGCATGCATTTGTATGCTCCATGGTCTACTACATGTATACCATATATATGCAGTCCTAATGTTTTGCTTCATTAATCAGCTTCATCAGTCTCTGCCTCTTGTCTGTAAGAGTTTGAAGGCAACTACTCTGCGCAGTTATGTTTTTTGTTGTACGGCAGGAAGTACCTCTGATAAATGTATCTTCAAAGTGGCACTACACGAGAACTGCACTTATTACAAGTAATATAATCAGCACATGTCTATAATAAATGTTTTTAAAGACATAAGTTATAAACTAGTCAATGTGTAGTGAATGAAGACAGGGACAGGACGTCATACCTGCTGATCACCTGTGAAGCAGCTGCCCAGTTGCTAAGTGCTTCCTTGTACATGCAGCGCCTGTAGTAATAGTTGCCCATGTAGGTGTACGGATAGACATGCATGTCGCTGTAATGTTTCTTTGCAATGCCGACTGCAGTAGAATACAGTTCGATAGATGCTGGTCGCCCTGGACTTGGACTCATCTCTTCCATATCCGCAAGAATGCCTCGAGCCAGTGGATACCTGTCAATGGACAAGTTAAAAAAACTGCTCTGAATTAAAACCATTTGATTCTGTCACTCAAAATATGCATAAGGGTCACAACACCTCACGTACTTTGTGAGAAACTACATGCATGTGGTTAGACTAAACAAAAATCTGCAGAGCAGCTCTAGGCAATTTTCTGTTACTAAAGTTTCCATTACTTTGTTGATCACCAAACAATACAAAAAACACAATACTGAATTTAAGTGAATAGGTGACAAAGGGCGAACCCAAAGTAAACATGGAGTGCCTCTGAGTAGTAATCCTGAAGGGGCGCTATATACATTTCTGAGATAAATAGATAGATAGAAACAACACAAAGAAATTATGTGATATCTTATAGCAGGGGTCTCCAAAGTTTTCCAGTGGGGGGCCACATTGCTGACTTTCTAAAGCTCCACGGGCCAAAACTCCGAAGAAAAAACCGCGAATGAATAACTTTAAACAGACTATTTATTCCTGAGGTCTGATGCAGTGCAGAATTTCAATGCAGATATCAATAACAATTAAGATGGTTTCTCGTTAGTCCTGATTAGTGTGTAAACAGCGACATGGATTTTGGCAATATGCATGTCAGAGTACAGCGACGTTAAAATTTTGAATTTTCCCAATTTAGTTTGTTTCCTCAAGGAGAGTTCCGCGGGCCAGATTAAAGGCCTTAGCGGGCCGGATGTGGCTCGCGGGCCGTACTTTGGAGACCTCTGTCTTATAGCATTAGCACAGTTTTCAATCCAAGCAGTTAGAAGCATCATACAATATTTGATGATCTTCCAACACCCTCTTCAACACACATCAACACAAAATAGTCTCTAGAGCTTTTTCTCGATCTTCAGCAACCATGAAAGATAAATACGAACAGTATCTACTGCATGAGGGGCATCATGGAGGGCATTGACCATGTTCTGCCAAAAAATCTGAATTTTTAAACCATTTCACTAGTCATGAGAATCAATTGTTAAGAAGTACCACACTGCAATATCTATCAGATCAGTTAGTTATACACTGTACAAAATGAAACGCTTCAACAGCTAAGGTGTGCCATAATCACTAACCACCAATGGAACCAAACCCAACCCAAGAAACACATGTATGTTAATTCAAAATCTGTCTCTTACCTCTCCAAATGGCCAAGGTCATACAGAAGCCACAGCAATTTCTGTCAAAAAAGGACAAAACATTTGTCAGACTTTTACTTATTCCAACAACAGACAGAGTCATTACAGATTCAAAAGCCTAAGTTTAAGAAAAAATATTGTCTAAAATCACAAACTGATGGTAAGTTTTCTCTCTCGGTGAATTTATCTTCTAGATGTTGAACTAATTGCCGCTTGATTTTGGCGTGTCATCAGATGATTGATTCCTTGTGCAATATACACCGGTGATATAGAAGTTAATTACCGGTAATGCCAGCTTTACAATTTGCTGTACTGTTGCACACTAGAACATCCTGTTTCCAATCCTGCTAAGTATTAATCATTTGGTTTTTATCTCAAGGAGTTGTAACCACAAGAGACCAGTGGCTAGACTGCCACAAAATTCACAGCAACAGTTAGCATTGGCCATATAGACTCAAGTACAGAAGAACCGATATAAGTGTATCGTTATAAGACATGAACAGAAGACTAGTCATCACTGACAGAAATTAATAGACCTCTTGCTGAAGAACAGTCATATCTACATGCCATCATAGGATATATATATACATTGTAGAGTTATGTCTGTTAAGGCTAGCCATCAGCAACATGGAATAGATGAGCACCTGTTGAAGAATGGCCATCTCTATGCTGTCATATGAGGCATTGATCGCTGGATTGATGTTCAGAACCATTGCAGCCACTTCAACATGTCGATTGCCAATCAGCGGATGCGAGTAAAGCCAACTCTTTTCAGCCGTGCTCTCCGTAATGTGCTGCCCTCTTCTGTCCTCGGTTCCTTTACCTGTTTGAATCCATAGAAACCTAATTGATGTCAAGGCTACATTTGCTACACTTTCATGTTCAAATCTCTTTACATGTCAACATTTGTCACATGTAAGTGATGGCTGAAAACTACAAGGAAATCTCTCTCTCTGTCTGTCTGTCTGTGTCTGTCTCTCTCTCAACAGTGTTGTTTCGAGAACTTCAAATAACAGAAGCTTCAATGAAGCATACTAAGTGGTTATCTACTATCTATAATAGCAATTCCTTGTTTAACTGTTGTTAAATTTTACTAACAAAAACTTAAATGAACCTTAAATCAATAACAATCATCCATTTAATTTACTTCATTAACTTCATATCTCACCACCCTGTATTAGTGTTGCAGCTTGTCAACCTGATCTATATTACACGAATATACATATATAAATATATATTTATTCCTTGCTCATTACCATGCCATGTTATCTCAGCGCTGAATTGTTCCTCTTCACCAAACACTGCCCACGCATGATCCTCTGAGAAGGCCAGATGAACATCACTGAGACCAAGAATTTGGCAAGCAGCCACAACTCCAAGTGCCATGCCAAAACAATCCATCTTGTTGTCTGTACAAACAACAGCAAAGAAAGCAATTTAGACGTTGTTTATGGGTTCAGGCATCCTACAAGATGGCCATTGTGCAAGTACTCTGAGCAAGTTCACAGTTCACACAATTGTCTATCACCAAAGCATCAGTTATCATCATCGTATTTTCAAGTTATCATCTTCAACGTCAGTTAACGATTTTAGTTTCTTAGCCTCAGCATACGAGGGAAGTTTGGCTATCCTGCACTGGCTGATCTTCTCACCGACAGTGTATGGGCAGTCTACTCACTTTATACAAATTCTGCTAGGGAAACATATGTATGGAACAGATATCTCTGCCCTGAAGGCAATATGAACCCATGTTGGCATTCCTGCATGCTAACTAGTAATCTATTTGATATAACCTAATACAACTGCAATCAGTTCGGGTAACCAATACTACTCAATACAATCGTTTAGTCTAAACCTGACTATAACATTTGAAGTAATGCAAATTTACCAGTAAGCATGGTATATAGCGTATGCAGATGAGCCCGGTCCTTGTAATAAGTACGAGTTAGTGCCGTCCAGACGACATCTGAGACGGTTTTAAGTAACTCCGGCGAGGTGTATTTTTCTCTGTGACCCGAAAGATCCACGGAACCCTTGACCATGGTCACGAACTGTTCGTATAATGCCTCTAAATCGTTGAACTCAATGGCAGGGATGGAATCGACAGGTTTTTCATGCAGATCAGTGGTCCTGTCTACAGGATCCGTCACCTGCTGGGACTGATCAGCAGCCGGTGTTTCGTGGGCATCTGCTGCATGAGATTTTTGGCGCCTGTCCGAGGGGGTGGCTGACGACTCCTCGCCCGTCGCAGGACGATTCACCGTCAAAGAATGCTCGAGAATACCTATTAGAATAGAAAGAAGAGCTAGGTTAGGTTCATTTCGGTCCTCTAATTGGTCTCGAAATATATCGATAACTGCATCGATCGTTTTCAGTGGAAATCTGTTCTTCTCTTTCTCACTTAAGCCCACCGCCATCTTGTTTAACTTCAAACCAGCGCCACTTGTATAGCGCAAGCCGCTACACGAGGCCTAAACATTCATCGTACACTCCAAACTTCTAAAGCGCCACTCGAAAGCCAAGCGCAGGGCACCAGCTTATTCACGAGCGCGTCGTTGAGTCAGAGGGGTTGTCCAAAAGAGTAGTTCAAGGAGGTCCGAGTCCGGTTGCCATATAGGATCATAGGGGTAGAGCAGATATGTTAATACGTACAGCCATTTTTACAGTCTCCTGTTGGGAGGTGAAGGATCAGATAAATCTGGTTAAGACATTTTGCAGAGGTGAGACTTCATGCAGACTAAGTCTTAAGATATAGAGATAAGATGATAATATTCTTTAATTGACCAATTGCTATCCTCATTTTGGTGTACAGACATGGTAATAAATATGCATCATCCATTGAGCTGATCAAGACAATCAATATTCTAAAATCACACATAATTAGGCCTATCCGAAATCCGGCAATTATATCATCTTAATGACGTAAGCTTCCTCATCATACTATCTGCCGTCTTGAACAAATTATAAGCGTAATATTGTAGCCGCGCAATTTTCTGGCATGAAACCGCTTCATAGCCAAACATTAGAAAGAATTTAGGATTGGTCTAGATAAATTTAGATTGACCATACACTCCCACTCAAAGACAACTCTCAATTTATTCCTAGATCCTTATATAAAAGTATTTACTAGTTTATTTCGAAATTTTCTAATTACTTTTAATTAACCATTTAATATCACTCATGTTAGCATTTCTGCGTTTTTGTCAGATTGTTTTTCTCAATAAAACCTGGGACTAATATAGACTATAATAAATTAGTCTAAGATAAAACGAATAAATTATACTAGTTCTAGAATAATAATTAACGAATACACGAGACACCGTTATATATAAGATGTCTATGCGAGACACTGTATTTTATGCCACAGGTAGTCGATGCTGCAGAAATGAACACCCAATAGTATCTAAGATAACGTTAATCGTTTGGCCAATAGAAAAGCTCCTTACAAACAGTCCCATGGAATGTTTTCGTTGTCGATACAAATAAAATGGAAAACGTGTGATGCAGTGGAATATATGAACTGCATTTTCACTTCAGTGCTTGGATATTTTCTAAGTTAACATCACTGTGTCAAAACTGGCGCTGGGATCCCATTGTCACGAACTGGTATTGCAGAAATAGCGCCAGTCTTTCGTTTACTGGTGTTGTAATGCTTTATATTTACTTCTGCTGACCAGTCCAAACCCGTCTGCATCTTAATTTATTGCTTCTCTTGTAGGTTTGTACTTTTGCTTTCTATAGTTAACCTTTCTTAAGGTAGCTATTTTGTTGGACTGAGTTTGAGTAGGTCTAGGTAAATTCCAAACTTCTAAAGCGCCACTCGAAAACCAAGCGTAGGGCACCAGCTTATTCATGAGCTCTGCGTCGAGTCAAAGAGGTTGTCCAAAGGGGTAGTCAGAGTTCGGTTGCCACGGGGTAAGAGGAGCTGTTAAGGGGTGTCGTTTAGGTAGAGAATTGGAAAGTGGAAGATGAGATGAGTGGGGTATGAATTCTTGAAGAGGTGAGACTTCAGTTTTGAGTGGAAAGCTCGAGGGGGTGATAGATTGAGGAGCCTGAGGGAGATGATGGTGGGTGGTTGGCAATGCTGGTGAAGAAACCAAAAATGTTTGGAATTCAGAGGGAAGATTGTTCTAGATGTATGGTGCAGTGTGGGATATGGCTCAGTTGGAGAACTTCAGATGAGTATTAACCAGGGTGAAGAAAGACTGAGACCAGAGGATGATTGTGTAGAGCGGTGCAGGTTGGGTGTGAGCATAGGGTTTTCCAGACGCAATTATACATCCAGGCGTGTATAAAGCATATAAGACTTGCATGATGTTAAAATGCTTTGCCTCTCAAAATGTTGTCTATTGATGAGAAAAAAGTTATGGTTTTTAAATAAATTACATTATTATCTAACCATAGTCTAATGCCCTTGAACATTGTTGAACTTGTATATGCCAGTGAGTCGTTTGAAGTTAACCCTTAAAGAGTTTAATTTATGGGTGTCATACAGTGTTTAAATTGCACTTCCAGAGGTGGTGGATCTCCAAATTCTAAAAAAAGCCTTGCTGGCGATTGTGTAACCGATAATCCCTATTCGCTATTCAAATAAAAATTTATATAAAATGCATGAAACACGGTGCATGTTGTCGATTTTTAAATCAAAAGGTCATTTAAATCAAAAGGTCACTTAGGTGACAGGTCTTCTTTCTTTGGTTGTGATTATCAGTTCAGATTGTGGATATCAAATCACAGGTGCTGAATCTCAGAACCAGCGGGCTCTGCCTGAATTTAACCACTAGTGTCATGCTTTGGGCAAAAGATTTAAAAAACTCCGGCTACTATAGTTTATTAAATATTTGTTTACTTGCCATACATAGCACACGGTAACTAAGAAATAAATTATAGAGAGAAAAAGTGAAGAATAAAGAAAAACTAACAATTTATCATTGTTGTCCTACTGTATTGCAGAGTTTGTGAGTTTGGCTTTTGATGCAATGGAGAACTTCGTGCTGTACGAAGAACTTGATAGAGGGGTTCACCACAAAACTTACAAAGGCAGAAGAAAGGATACAATCAACTTCTTGACAATACACCGTGTCCACAAATGCAAGCGACCAGAAATAACAAACATGGTACGGCTGGATTTATATCATGGGTGTAGCCAGGAAAAATTTTGGAGGGGGTTTAAGATTTCGGGGTTTCTATTGGCGATGGTTGGAAAAATTAAAGTTTTTTGGTATTTCGCATGTAAAAGCATATAAATATTTTCTTAAACTTATTTGGGGGTTTAAACCCGTAAAACGACCCCCTAAATACCATGATTTATATTAAAGCCTAACTCGATCTGTTGATTGAAAGCTGATTGTTATTATTGAATCATAATGATAATTATGTGTGTGTGCATATATGTGACATATAGGTAGGCACATGTTACGATATGATTACACAGAGAAATATACATGGCGTATGTATGTATGCTTAGGTGCGACTGATGCATGAAATCAAGCACAAGAACATCGTAAAGTTTTATGAATGGTACGAGACAACCAATAATCTTTGGCTTATTCTGGAGCTGTGTACAGGTGAATGGTCTTTCTTGTTCACACTATGTCATTCATTCATTCATTAATTCATTCAGTCATTCAAGGATTTATATAGCACCTCTTCCAGACAACTACTCAGAGGTGCTCCCGACTCACAGTTTTCAAACGATTGTAGAATCTGTCAGAAAGCGACCTAGGAAACATACGATGCTCGAGAGGGAGACCATTCCACGCCACCGGGCCCAACACCATGGTAGTGGTGCGGGTGAATGGGACTGAACCACTCCACTGCGCATTGAGCGCAGGGAGTGGTTACTCGTTAACCCGACGCGTGCTGACAAAGGTCAAGTAGGTACTTAAGTTGAAGCAAGGCCTAGCTGGCACAGCCATACTAAGAAGGCAATCCTGTACTCTATCTGGTGATGGATGGGGAGCCAGTGCAGGACCTCCAAACATGTAATCTGCACATTTACGCAGCAGTCATGTTATACCCTACCGTATGTTGTAAAATGTTCCTTCTAATAATTTGGTATCTAGTTGTCAGTTTATCTCAGAACTTTGGTAAATGTATGACTCGCTGTGATATCTGAATAGTTTTCTGTGACTGCAAGTACTAGCACAGCAATCAGTTGCATAGCTGGCAGGAGCTTAAAATAATCAGCCATAACCATAGGTTGCATTTGATGAGAGAAACTAACAGAGGATATTTGTCTGCTTGCTGCGTGGCTTATTTTGAAGCAAGATATTAACTCATTTTATCTGTTTAGAATGGAGTCTAATTTTGAAGTCTTGATGAATATTATCAGTTTTCTGTGTCATAAGGAATGGAATTTGTAAGATGATTTTCTACTCTTATGAATTTTCTGTTGGAAATGTTATAGCAGTTACAAAATACTACATTATTTTGGTGAATTAAGAGCAATACTAGTATATTTAATATATATTTAAAAGCTCTAGAAAATCAAGACTGTGATATTGATAAATTGTATTATCTTTCAGGAGGCACATTGTCAAAGTTGATTACCGAAGATGACCATCTACCAGAAACAAGTATCCGGAAGTTCGGGTCTGATCTCGTGAACGGTCTTCATCATATCCACTCTATTGGAATTGTCTTCAGTGACATCAACCCAAATAAGGTTCCTCTCTGAACTAAACTCACATAGGACATATAGCTGAAACAATGAATGTATATCCAACTGTTTCTTAGTTGATTAGCATCGAGAATAATGTTCTTTAAAAATATTCGTATAAAGGTTGCACTACTTCGATTTTGGACAGGCTTTGGGTTTTGAACGGTATTACGTAACTAATGACATGTATTTCCATTTCCAGTTTGTATTTTATTATTCAATTACATAACACGTCATCCAGAATAAAACTACTTTGAGCCACTCTGGGTAGGAGAGTCCGTCAGAAAAGTACATTAGGCAGTTGATGTTCTTTAGTCAATGGAGGCATTTGGTCTTGAAAGCATAATTTCCTGCCTAACACCTTGTGTGCAGAATGGTAATTATTTTAGTTGAGCTTGTGATTATTATCAACCTCTGATGCCATGTTTTAGATTGTTTTTAATGGACCTGGTGATCTGAAGTTCTCTGATTTTGGTCTGAGTCGAGTAGAAGGGGAGAACCTGGAGCTGCTGCTCGAGTCCTACATGGAAGCCGGTATGTTCCGCAGTTTGTTGGCAGATAGAAAATTATTTCCGTTTTATGAATATGAAATGAACCCTATGGGAAAATGATAGGCCCTTTATGACGGTTGAGTTGTATATTTGACAGATCCTTTCCACTTGTCCAGATATCCATACGTGTCTACATCACAAAGAAATGTAGTGCAAGTTACATGACTGCATCACCAGATCAATCTAGAGATTTATATAGCACCATGTATCTGAGCATTACTTATTTATGAACGTTTTGTTCCTAATGAACTTTAACTTTTGTTAGACTAACACAGAGAGCACCTCTAACAGGATTCTCTTGAAACAGCATTATACAAATTTTAGATTAAAATTACAGATTGAGTTTGCATTGTATTTTCTGTCTGATCTTTGTTCTTGCAGGAGAAGGCTTTGGTAGTGTTGATCCTGAGAGCCAAGGTACAGAAAAATCTGATGTGCCTAAGCGATTGCGTACAAGAGGTAACAGAAACCTTTTTATAGCTGTATTTGTCTACAGAGCTCAGATGATGATAAGATATCTACACAGCTTTCTGATAGAGATAATACAACCTTCTGACTGTAGAATAGAGTATAATTTGTAGCCTTAGACTACAATACATCTGTGTGACCCGAGAATACCTACAACTCTCGGGCCTTAGAATACCAAGTCTGGCCTTTTAGCTGCTTGGAATCCTAATTGTCAAATCTTAAGCTCAGTTAATTTCTGTCATTTGTTTAATTAGGTGTTTAATTGCTTGGTTTACAGGAACACCAAACTACATGGCACCTGAAGTCTTAAATGGCGAAGATCCGTCAATGGCCAGTGACTTCTGGTCCCTTGGTTGTGTTCTGCATGAAATGTTTACAGGTGGTTGCTTTTTGTCTGTGCCTAGAACTATTGTTATCCCAGGAATCTAATGGCTTTTATTTGTATATATATAATCTGACCCATTACACTCTGTCTGTTAAATTGTAAGTTTGATTGTTGAATTCCAGCTGTGGCTTGACTGAGTATTAAATTTATTTATTAACGGGTAAATGACAACAATGCCAGCTTTGCTGAATGAGTAAAAGGAAAATTGACATTTCTCTTAGGTTTCTGTAAGTTGCAGCCCAATTTGTATGTAAAACTGGTGTGTAGTGGCTTCCGTGCCCAGGAAACAGGTCCATGGTCTGAGTGAATTACTGGTTTGTGTACTGTACATGTATGTGTGTTAATTTGCTTTTGGCAGGACATCCTCCATTTCTGGCTGAAGATTTTCAGCAGCTGCAAAAGAAAATCCTGAGCAAAGACTTTGCACCACCAAAAGTCAAAGGTTTTTTCATATTGTCTATTCACTGATAGGTACAACTAGATATGAAATGCCCTCTGCTTCGAAGTCATGTCAGAGAATGACAGACAGTAGGTGTAAAGAGAAGATGGTGAGAACGATAATGACGAGACAAAGGAGCAGGCAGAGACAAATGTGAGCAAAATTTTGGGTAGCCTCTGGTGGTACAAAGATAGAACATGCAGATGTAGCAAATACATTTTGGTGAATATGAGGCCTTGAGCATTTGTTTTGGCTTATATGTTGCACATGTTTGATAGAATGGTGTTAACATTTAAAAGTATCAGTTACTCACTTCCTGGCTTGCATGATTGCCAGTGCTATGTATATCTGTATGGTGAAAAGAACACTTATGTACAGAAAATTTAAACATTACTGAATTTAATTCAGTTAATAGCAGTTATTTTACTGCGTTGTTAGGTTCACGTGTGAATTCTGGAAAGCCCTCGGCAGAGTTTCAGAGTCTGCTTGATGGTCTTTTGGAGAAAGACTCAAAGAAGCGCATCGCTTGGCCACAGTTGGTGACCCACCCTTTCTGGCAGGGTGAGCTCAGCAATCTGACTACGGACGAAATGACGACACAGTCCGTTGTGAGGCAGAGTTTTCGCCAGAGCGTTGCTAATTTTCCTCTTCAGGCGAGCATGGCTGCTGGTGATGATACATCAAAGACCAACGTCGGTCAGCAGACTGGCCGTACGACAGATGAAACAGATGCACGACAACACGACAGTACCAACGGTCAGTTCTTTCTAATGCCACGTTGTCAAGACTATCTAATTATTCTTACATCATAAAAATTATCTAATTAATCTGACTGATTTTTTGTGGTATTACTTTATTATTATTTTGTTTTGATTCATTTTTATTAATTATTTGGTGAGGAGTAGCCATTCCAGTTATTACTGTATTTTCCAGACTACAAGTCTTCGTTTTTGCATGAGTCGGGATGGCGACTTATATAAAGGTGCTGAACTGATTAATGTTTTTAATATCCGGAAACTACTGTTTTCTCTAAATTTAAAAACTCCTCAGTAATCATTCAGTCATTGGCTGAAAAATATTATTATTAAAATTTTTATACCATGAATAGTTCTGCTTCAAGAGGTTATACGAAATCAACATGGAGAGAGGAGAATAAAACATGTATTCAAAATCAAATGATTATTACAAGTGGTCCTTATCACACAATGTTTTATGCAGAGTCCTCAACAGCCATACAGTTACCAAGACCTGACTTAGCCGACAGAGAACCTCAAGTCTTGTTCACCATCAGGTATCAAGTTTATTTCAGATTTTGTTTTAATTCTTTTGGTAATGCTAGCTCACTGACAGTATAGGATACAGAAATATTGCTGTTGATTGTCAATCAATAATTCCCAAGACTTTGCAACTGTCACTTTCCTAGCAAAGGCTGCCCTAGACAGACAAGAGTTCTTGGAGTAGTACACTGATAGAACAGTACCTCCGTGTAATACTACCTTTCAAAGCTATGTCAAGTACTGCCTTGTGATGAGATTTTGGTGTATGAGGCCATTGCAGTTGTTAAGTGCACATTTGTATAGCATTGCTTGAAGGAGCTCGTGTGGTGCTTCTGACCCAATAACACAAAACCGCAGTTGCAATAGAATGGTCTGCAACCACTGATGCGGGTTAAACTAAATGTATTTCTGCAGGAGCCTTTACATCAATATAATGATGCACAGTCTGCCAGTCATAAGGGTTTTAATTTCAACGCATCTTGTATGGACAGTCAGTCCAGCTCATATGATAAGGCTTAACTTGTTTAGGGTTCGTTATCTCTGATAATGTTGTATCAGCATTCATTGGATAATGCTTCATGTTATAAGCAAGTTCCAGTGTATACTTGCTTGAATACGCTGTTCAGTTATTGCACTCTTGTATCCGTCTGCATTTCTTTTGATGGAATTCAGTGCTAGGCCATGTACAGCTGGGCTGGAGGATGAGACGGTTGTTGATGAACACCTGACATCAGCATCTCCTCAGAAGAATCCACCAGGCGCCAGCACGAGAAGGATGCCCATGGATAATTACGATGATCGCAACAATATCTCGTCTCTCGTTTTTCACCCAACTGATTTCCAAGTTACGCCGATTATCGATGTTGCCAAGGTCAGCACTGGCCTATCTGGTATTTGTTGTAATTAAGGAGTTTATTTAATCAAATTAATTTAACTCCTCCATTTAAATTTGAAGTTTGAAGTCTGAGATATATGTCATTTTATTACCGGTGACGTGTTTAGTTTGTGGTACTGAACGGATGATCTAACAGTGTTTTTGCTTTCGTATTTTTCAGCAATCTCAGAAAATTTCTTTCAAGTATGATCCAAAGGCCTTGAGCGTACCTCCGTTTCCAGGTAATGCTTACAATCGTTTGTTCTTTTTTGTAAGTAAGTAAAGGCACATTTGACCCTAAATTTTCGTGTGCGTATGCTTTTGTGATTGTGTACTAAGTTAAAAATTAAATTGGTCATAGTATCAAATAACTTCTGTGGTGTCAGTGTCAGTTGGAGAGTGGATTGACCGATGCGGCTTCAAGACCAACTCCAAAGTGGTCATCTTCTAAGGTCATTCTGTGAGTTTGCTCTACTAAAAGATGAAAATTTCTTTCATTTTTATTCACTTCTGTGAAACTGTTTTTTCGAAAACAGCTGAGAAACTGGTGTCTATGTCGAGCCAAGATCAGGAAAAGCACTTCACGACTATAATTGACAGCCTTAGTGTGACGGAAAAGGGACCGCCGTCTCAGAGGCAGATCCAGCTCTTCAACTACATCGCCACCATCTGCTCCAACTGTCACATAGCCAATGCACTTGTGCGACACGGAGTCCTAACCCTGCTGAGCAGACAGGTCAAGGATACACAGCAGATGGAATTGTAAGCTGCTTAGCTTTTCCCTACTAACCTTTGTGTAGTGCAATATTTTGCAATTACTGAGTAATGTAATCAGATGTGTATATAGACACAGTTGAAAACAGTCCTCATTGGTGCTTGTGAATGCCAAAATTAAAAGTTTAAATATGTTTTTTACACGATATCGATGCCATCTTTTGATACTAACCTGCTTCACTACGTATGGGTGTCCTACTTAGCCTATTACTTTCTTTTCAAAATATGAATGATTATACCCACATATCATCTGTGCCTTAAAAATCACACTTCATTATGTTATTCCTTCTCCCACTTCACAAGGAATCTTGGTATTTCTTGAAGATATCCAAGTATCTATTTATGTTGTTGTTTCAACTCAGAGGAAATGATTGCCCAAAGAAGTGTTTAAGTAACTATATAAGAGATTTTCATTTGTTTCAGTCTGGAGCTGAAATATGTGACCGTTTTGTATGTGTATATTTATCTATCAAAAGACTCAATGAAGCATCTTTTATATACCTTTGTGTTTGTTTTATAGAAAGTCTAGACTGGGTCTCATTATTGGAACAGTAGCCAACAACGTCACTGAACTTGATCAATCAGTCAACATTGCTGAAGTGGGTTGATTATGATCCGGGATTGACGTCAGAGTGAAAGATGCATGCGTTTAAGTCTCTTAGATCAGTGCTTCCCAAACTTATCAGTGTAACAGACCGGCAGGATTTAATCTTTCAGTGTCACGGACCAGCAGGAATTTTCCCACTGCAGGAGGACCGGTGCCAAATTGATTAATTATTGCTCCTTTTCGATCACCTAATTTAAATTCCTCAAATATGTATTAAACTTGATTTGAATGCATGTTTAAAAAGTGTGTTTTGTTATGACTTTTAAAAACGTAATAGCCATTTCTTGATTCTGAGGAATTTGACCAGTTTCTTGACTTACTTTGCGGACCGGCAACTGAGGGCTCACGGACCGGCACCGGTCCGCGGACCGCCACTTTGGGAAGCACTGTCTTAGATAGCAATAGTTGATAATAGTGTTGTAAAGGCACTACATAATTGTCCAGACTTATAGAATTTAGGTTGATTTGCTGTATGGCTTGTGTGTATGCATGTATCCAGACACTTGACATATAAATGCTCTGAATGAAGGACAGAGACAATTTTACTAATGTTAACTAGTGTGTTGTTGTAAGGCAGCTTGCAGGTGTTTGCTGAACAGTCAACCGAACAGTATAATGTGTTGTTTAGTGTTCTTTTTCTCTCGAAAACTGCATATTATTATTATTATTATGAAGTTATTAAGTGCCACTGTGTACTGACTAGATTGGTCACATACTGAGAATTGATTTCCTACTGAGAACTATCATGGAGGGAATAATGAATGGAAAGATAATGAGGGAAGATATGGATGGATGCTGCTGGATGATGGGGGACATGGCATACTGAAGAAGAAAACCCAGCAAGGGCAGAGAGCATTCAGAAAGAGAAGATCTGATGACCAAGCATCAATTGGTTGCCCCGAGCAATTCTGAGTAAGGACTTTCTCAAGCTCCCTACGCAGTTACATTCTTAGAAGGAGCTCAAACCCATACTCTCCATGTCGCAAGGCAAACGCTGTAGCCAGTCAGCTAGCATGTCCCACGTAATCTTCATTTCTCAATTATTTTAGAACTAATTTTGTAATTTTTCTGCCAAATATTTTTTTTAAGTTAAGCGAGTGTAGGACATGGTGTTGTTATTCATTTTCTCATAAGGGAAGTTTGGTAGTATATGCAAATCTGTTTTCAGGTTATATCAACGTTAACAGAAGTGGCCAGAGATGGGTTTCGCGTAACAAAGGTCAAAGTAGCTGTTCTGCCTGCACTTGGTGAACTTCTCTATCTTGTTGCTACTCAGGTCAGCATTTAACTGTCTTTGAAACTCAATCATTTGACATCTTATATATGGTACTTGCAAATTGTGTTTATGCTTTTCGTATTAGTTTATTCCAAATATCTTGTTATTTACATGTTATAGTTGTAATTGAATACTTACATGGCATTTGATTTGAGCTTATCTGAAGGGTTTTGTTTGTGTAACATTTTGTGGTGTGAGTTTACTTTTCTGTGCTTCTTGAAACCTATTTATACATTATGTATTGTAATTTTAATTACTTAATGTAATGTTAATTAATTTAGTTTAGAAGTTTCCCAGCACCACACAAAGCTGAATCAGAGACAAAAGCATATTTGCGTGCACCATATTGAATCAAGTTAAGAAATTTGGTCAGGTTTAGTGTCATTAAAATCCGGGGTCAAGCAGGATGAAGCAGTGTAGTTATAAAGCATTCAGGTGTAATTTTAATTAGTAGCCTCTATCACGCTGGTGTTTAATGATGGAGCACCAAAACCAAACTGTAATGAGGTCCTTAAGTCGTAATCAGGTCAGTATTTGATAAGATCTGACAAAAATTAGAACACATTGGCTAGGAAGATGTAATGTTTTCTTGGTCACAGACTGTATGGTATATGGACGGAGACTGGATAGAACTGATAAGCTCTTTAGTCAGACTTAGCTAAATGAGATGCCAGCAGAATTAATAGCTAGGCAGGCCTTAAAATATAGTCTTTTATGTTGCATAAGATTTTAAGTAATCTTTGCTCTCGACATTGTACGGTAATAGCTTTTGGTGGAAGATCAAGTATTTTTTATGTACATGTAAATCGCTTTTTATTTGTTGGGAAACAGGAGGAAGTGAAGCGCTGTTCTCCGGAAAGCTGGTCAGTTCCCTCTCTTACCTACAATCTAGTGACCAGATGTCTGAATGAAACTGTAAGTCTGACCAGACTTATCTGTAAATTTTTATGTAAATGAAAATAAATTTATTTGCTGTCAAAATATTTTCAAATGATTGATTATCTGTACAATAAAAGAATCCTGTATAATTGTGTTAAAATATTTAAAAACAACTATCTGTATAGTTTGGCTTCGGTTAAAGAAAGTGAAAGATGTTAAGAAAGTTAAAAATTAAACAGTTAAAAATTTAAAATGCATTGCAAAGTTGTGTATTAGTAACAAATTGCTTGTTCTGTGTGGTGCATGGAATGTTAGCCACAGATAATGTATTGCTTATCAGTTACGGTTCTATTAATATTCAGTCCCTATGAATTATTTCCAGTTATGACATAAAATTAACTTTAAAATTGGTTATTCAAAGAGGATCAAGAAAGTGAATCTGCTGGTAATAAGAGGTTAGGAGGTCAAATTGTAAACTAATAAATGTCTGATTCAAGTATTGGTGTGTGGCACGTAAATATCATATTCATTCATTAATTAATTCTTTGTGTTTTATCACAGGAGGAGGCTGTGACTCACCAACTGGCTGTTAAGATCATCGAGAACGTTGCAACGAAAACAGGACAACATTCGCTGGTAAATATTTTGTTGCCTTAAAGGTTCAGATTACATGTTTAATTATATTTATACGAGAGACAGTATTAATGTTTATATAGACGCAGACCAGACCTGCCTTTACACCACGAAAACGTGTTGCACAGTTTAACAGTTGGAAGCGGAATTCATTGAGCTATCAACATGTTTTATTAATAGCTTTGCTGAGTGCATGACAATGGAGGAATCTAACATTGAATTTTGAGTGTGGTTGCTGAGTAAATGTGCTTTGGCTGTGGGAGTTAATTTATTGCTCATCAGATTCGTTACTCATTTAAACTGAGTTTTTCAACTGTCTCTCATGATATGCTTGTATTTTCTTTGCAGAAATTTGCCATCAATGAAGTGGCCCTTCAGCTGTGGTACGTTTTCACACATGCCACTGGTGATATGCTGCGTATTACGTCTCTATCAGTAAGTTCTTATAACATTACAGAGTGTAAATAAAGACAACTTGCAGGACGCTTTTGTTTTTTAATAATATTATTAAGAATTATCCAGGATAAGGTTCATGAAAATGTTTCGTTAGCTTTCACAATTCATTTTGTTTAATGTTTAATTATGAATTCTGAACTTTGCATGTTGTTGCATAAAGATTGGAAAATCGAATGCAGCGGTGTAAATAAAGACAAATTGCACAACTCTTCTTTTCTAGCTCTGCCATTATCCCATCTGTGATGGTGCAAGTCCCAAGCCTGGAGAAATGAGGAGGGTGATGCTAATCATCATTGTAATGAAACAATGTCGTTAAGCAGCAACTAACCAACCAGCTTTTCTTTTCTGATCTTGAGTATTTTGGTCTTTTCATCTGGCTAAGTGTTAGAGTAGAAACGATGTGACTTGACGGCATGATTGGTGAGTGTGATTTAAATCATTAATATACTTGTGTGAAATTGTTTATTAGGCTCTGTCGCGGCTGTCAAGGTTTTCACCACTGATTGTCCAGAACGTGATTGAGAAAGTAGGTCTGCAGAAACTACTTTCGGCTCTCAGCATCCCAGTCACAAGGATTCAGCAAGCAATCGTCACAATGCTGGCAGCTCTGATTACGTCAGATTCTACTAAACAAACAAGAATAATCCAGGATAAGGTTCATGAAAATGTTTTGTTTGCTTTCACCAATCACCATTCATTTTGTTTTATGTCTGATTGTAAATTCTGAACTTTGCATATTGTTGCATCAGGATTAAAAATCAAATGCAGCAGTGTCAAACAAGCAGTTGCTGTGGCAGTGGTAAAGTGTTACTTAAAAGTAAATCTACATTTCTTGACTTAACTCTGGCATTGCATGCAATGGAGGTGTGAAGGAAGCAATAGAATGTACAGTGGGTAACAATGGTCTTGTAAACAATGGACAGCAGAAACGATGTGCAGAATGCAGATAAATAAATTGAAAATTTTGTTCTTTTTATCAGGAGTTAATGCATCAGGCAATGCGACTGTTGGAGAGTCCATCGGTCGTAATTCGTGCGAAGGCTTTTCTCGTTATTCTTACCATCATCACCGGAAACAACGATTCGCTGTTGATCGCTTGCCAGAACAGGTGGGTGTTCTACTGGAAGAATCTGTTATATGAAGAGCTTCAAGTTTAGTGCTAATGCAGAGAAAAAAGCCTTCAATGTATAACTCATAGAATTTTGATATCTGATCTGAGCAACGTCGCTTCCATTGAGATTGTAGTTGAAAATCAATCTTGAAGAAGCCTGGTTGAAATCCAATAGGTGAATGTATTAATAAATTTAGCTATTTATGTAGTGACTTTTTAAAGAACTGCACAGGATTAGAAAATAAGTGACTTCCTGAGTATCTGATACAAGTGATGCTTTTGAGAGGAAGCTTGATTTTGTGCATATGTTTAATTGTTTTGTTATCTTTGTTCTGGATTGCAGTAGGCTGTCTCTGAGCTTTGAAGGGCATTAAAATGCAGCTTTAGTTTTTAATCTCAAAGCTGGGAATCGAATGTGATGAGAAGTCTGGAATAATGACAGCCATTCTGATTTTCTTTCAATGGTACATTGTATTACGGTATTTTCATTCTTTGGGAAATGACGTTGTGTTGTATTCTGCCTTAGGCTTGTCATGTACATGGAACGAGATCGGAGAAAGCAAGCAGTTGGAAAGATAGACAGCACTGAACAGACGGAATATCTCAACCGATGCCTTGATCTGCTTATGCTGGAGATGGTGGATGCAGTCCCACAGGTCTCCAGTATGTATGAATTCCATCTACAGTTTTTCTCTGCAGTATAATTAATTTTTATTTTACGAGCATAGCTTAAAATAAAGATGAGCAAAATTACATTGCCCGGATTGTGTTTGAAATTCATATATCAACTTTGGCAGAAGGATAAATGTTAAATTTCGGATACTGTGCTGTGTGTTGATTGCAGAGGAGTTGCTGACAGCCTTGGACAATGCATCCGGTCGCAAGCACCCATCATCAGTTCAAGTGAAGCTGCTCAGAAGCTCACTGCCACTCCTTGCTCTTCTTCAGCACCTCGTTGCCAGTTCGGTGCGCAGACCTGCTTCTCTTTGTAAAATGTATTAAATCTCGTAGTCAGTATAAAGCCCTAGTCAACGTAGTGTTTGTGTAACATTTTGTGGTGTGAGTTTACTTCTCTGTGCTTCTTGAAACCCATAGAAACATCTAGCCTCAAAACAGGCACACTGCATTTGTCTTTCCTTAGGAGTAGATGCGTATGTGCATGAATATACCGGGTGTATGTATCCAAAACCTTTTCATTGTGCCCAGGGGCACGTATTTGAATGAATGAATGAATGACTACGACAATTTCTACAGCGCCTTAACACGGCACATTCTGTTACAAGGGTGCTTTAACAAGTTCAACACTGAGTCAGAGATACGCTTTTGTGAAGTAATATGTCTTGAGCCTGGACTTTAATGACTAAATAGTAGGTGCAGAGTGTATTTAAGGTGGAATGCCATTCCAGCACCTGGGTCCAGCTATGGAAAAGGCACTGTTTGACCTTATTTATGTAACAGTTTTGTAACACACGCGCTCACACATGCACTCAAACATGCGTACGCACACACTATGTATATATGTGTTAGGATTTTACACATTTATGATACTTGTACATTTTTTAGAAAATTGAGTATTTCTGTCTGAGTGTCAGTTGGCTTTTGTTATCTGTTCCAACCATAGTTGCCAATATGTTTGTGTGAATAGTCAGAGTATGGTAACGAGTTATTGTAGTGCTTTGGTTCTAAGTTTGTTTTGCTTTTTTTGTCTAGATTCTTTATTCTCCAAGTTCAGGTTTGATTGCTCTGTGCATTCTGATTAGTTTATCTATATGCGTATGCATTGTTTATATCACCTATGTGATCGGTTTGTTTTAGGCATTTCGTTCGAAGATTATTTCAGAAAGTTTCATGAGGAATTTGGCCTCATTTCTGGGTCATGTGCTGGGCTTAGAATCTGGAACCACTCAGATCCAGTCAGCAACAGGTATGGTCCAGGATTCCAGTAACTCTTCTAATTAATGACTATGGTACTTGTTCAGTACCTCTATAAGCCATTCTAGAACTGTAATGTAAGTAGTAGAATCGTAAGTAGTACTCTGTTAACTATGTAATGATGATACAGTACATCAAGCATCATAATTTTAAGTATACCTGTGTATAGCTGAACTGCAATTATTCCCTCTATGTTCAGCAAAGTCATAGCCGTGCTTTTATAAGGGAAACCGTAAACGCTATAAGTATTCACATGGGAATTGAACCAATTCAAGAGCATTGACTTTCACAACATGTGTCAGGATTTTATATTTGATTTTATATAATTAATATCTGATTTTTTCTTTGTTTTCGTGCTTCTAATATGACTTTCGTGGTTCGTCATCCATTTTGTGACCAGCATCATCGAAACTTGGTATATAGTAGAAACAACATATATTGTATATTATAGTATACAATATAATGACTGTGCTTGTGGTTTTTCAAAGCTTTGGTGACAGTGCAATTTATTAACAATTCTGCTTCAGTCTTATTTTATACTATCGTGTCTGGCTTCAGAATCATCAAAGTTGATTTGGTACTTTCCCTTTGCTTGTAATTACTTATCATATTCTATTTAAGTCTGTGATATTAAATTTGAATTTGTGATGTATCGGCGTTTTTACTTTTATTTTGTTGTGTTTTACCATATTTTACTTTAGGTCTTATCCTTTGTTTTGCATTGGTCATATTTACCAAGCAGAGAGGAGTTGATCCAAGTGACCTGATAGTCTAAGGATAGTTGTGAAATTCTTAACTAACTTCACTTGCCAGTAGCATATCTACAATGCTCAACTGCCTTCCCTTTACATTGGTTGCTCCTTCTGTTATAATTTCCGTGTTATCCCATAGAAGTAATTCTATATAATTGTAATTTTAACATTTCATTTATACAATCTTTTAGAAATTTTCATTGTTACATTTGACATGTGAACAATTTCAAATGTAATCTATTAAAATATGCTTTTAGTTCACCATCTGTCATGTTGTTCAATTTCTTATCTATTTTTGTAGTGTGGTTTGACAGTGTTTGTGGTATTAGTAGAAATCGAGTGTTGTTTGTTTCCTGTTGTTCGTTCAGTAACTGAGTGGCTTTAGATTTGTGAATTCCATTGCCTTGTGATTGTCTCTTTACTGGTGATTGGGTCATTATTCAAGTTACTTTATTAAACTAAACTTATCATTTATGTTGGCCTTTTCTGATCAAAGATACTGATACCTCAATCTGAACCGATTGAGGTGTCAAATGTAACAGATTTCAGTTTAGTCTAGATTTTAATGTTAGAATTGTTGGTGTTAGTTCATTCCTGTGCGCACTAATTAAATCTTGATTTGCTTAATTCATTTCAATCACAGTGATTGAAATGGACATAACGTACAATTGAAATTTCTAATCCAGAAGGACTTTCCAACTAATCAAGTTCTGCCAGGCTTGTTTAACCCTTTAATGACGAGCTGCATTGGTTTCCCAAGCATTTTAGTACACACTCGTTGTTAAAGGGTTAATTCTGAATAGTTGTAGTTCATTTGATTGCACGTAAGTTTTACTGCACGAACATTTTAACAACTATCTCGTGTTGTCTATTTTGGAGGTAAAACTTGTCAGTCCAGTGTTTTTTCTATTATGGTAGGTGTTCTGGAGTTTGGTTAGAACTGTTACAGAACATTTGTATGGTGGCTTTTCAGAGCCAGTGTGAGTGGAAAATGTTAAAAGATCTGTGTAACTTATGCACCAAAAAGAGGTGAAGACAGTAGCAGTCGTCGTTTTTCACAAAGCTCTGTGCTAAAAATAGTTTACATGAATATAAACGTTATCATTGCTTTAAAATATCGTACCTGCATTTAATCTTAGTTTTGTATCTCAGACCAACATGATAATACATTGTCTTTCGTGAATTCTAATGGATATTTTGCTATTTTCAGGACCTCTTGGAACAGAGGAGTTCATTCACACAGTGTTTGCTATCGTTGAAAATGTGGTCCAACATTCAAGCAATGTAACTGACTATGCGGCTGTGGTTATTGATCGCCTTCTGCCGTCTTTGGCTGCACTTATTTCCAACTGTGCTGGTATGCAGCTATGAGAAATTGCAGTTTCTTTTCAACTGTTCTTTTACTATTATTCATATAGCACTAGTGTATGGTAATGATCAGTAGTGCTTAGCAATTTCTTGTTAAGGATTGGCTCATGGTCACTTATCAGTAACTGTCTCATGATTGGCTCAAATCCACACACACTGCTCTAAAAGGCAAGTGCTAGACCAGTCTGCTGTCATACTGAAAGTGTGTGTACATTTAACATTTTGGCTTAGAGTTTGGTGTGCAAGGCTTTTGTGAGGTTTTTAAAGGCACTTCATATATGCTTTGATAAATAGAAACATAAAAGGATCGGGTTTTTGAAGAGAATGACAAATTATGCAGACAGCAGTAAATTATATTCAAAAGTTTTTCTGCCTTTCATCTTCATGGTCCATGGATAATTTCTGAAATTATGGCATCTTTGTTTGGATTTTTGGCTTGGTGTTATTTATGTCGTGCCTCTCGTCCCAGTTGAACTGTGAAACCAGGTGCAAGATTAGGCAAGAAATCTGTTATCTACTTTATAAGTTACAGTTCCTGAATGTTCCCCACTTTGTAAGTACTGTGTATTGATTCTCTGCTGTTTCCTGTCGTTCAGGTGAGACCCGTACGTCGTCTCTCCGACTCTTTTCCGAGATTGTTACCGTATTTGTCAATCAGGAATCCTCAGATGTAGCTCAGATTCAGCTGCAGACAAAGAAACTCCATCATCTAGTCACTGAATCTCTCCTTCCGCAGTACGTACATAATTACAGCCACTTGTAAACTATAAACTCTAACCAGAGGCTATTATGAATTTATGAATTTGCTAAATAAGCTCCCAAGTCCTTAATGAAATGTAGGTAAGATGCTTATGCTGTTAAACCACTGGTATTGGACAAATAATCATTAATATTCTAAGGTCATCAACATGTGACTGGTGTGTACTGTAGGACTTGCCATTTACTTCCAAGCTTAGTGTTGTACCTAATTCAACTTCTTTGTGACAGAGGCAAGTTTGTTCAAACAGCTTGATACTGCCGTTACATGGAATCCACTCAATAGGCACAAAGAATGACAATCTATTTGTTTACAGACTGAGCACACTAAATAGCATGTGTGTGTGTGTGTGTGTACTATGTATGTATGTATGTATATAATCATGTTGCATATGGTATATAAAACTCCAGTCCTTAGTGACAATTAACATCTTATAGGCTAGTGCAGAAGCATGGGCATCTGACTGTCACCTCCGGGCTTTCATTAGTTTGCTCTAGTGGTGCTACATAACTGTTTAATTACAAATTACAAGTAAATGACCAGTTAACTTATTACAGGTTCTTTTAGCTGACTGTCGGTTTGCAGTGCGTGAGCAATGGTACAGTAGTTCATACATATGACATGAATTTGTTCAGGACTGCTGTAACTGCTGTAATAAAACACAGAGTTATTTAGTTTATATGATTCAGTTGAGCAACCTTGTGAAGATACTGCTCAGATATTTGTGATGGTATGTTTTTTGATAGGAATTAGATTCATCCATCGCTTGCAGAAATACCTCTAGACCAATGTTCTTGTGGAGCAGCTGGCTAATGTTTCTGATGATATTTTGTTAAGATATGAGCAGATATTGCTGGACCAAGATCCTCTTCCAATGCATGGACTGAAACTTCTGTTGGCTTTAGTGGAACAGTATCCAGCATTTATCAGGTACAATACTTTAATCTACAACAGTGACTTCTATTATATAGTGCCCTTATCTTAATGCGCAAACTTATCGGGTTGGCATTCGTGTTGGCCTGTGCACCAGCAGCATTAAAAGCATTATAGAAGATTCACATTTATTCTGTGTCTTAAATTCACATTGAGCTGCATCTCAGATTCACATTTCTGTGACTGTGCACGATATATATGTGTTTAATAATAATCAAGGTAATATAGGCTGTCTTGTCAGAAGTTCAGCTATGCACTGGGGTTTTGAACCAAGTGCATCCTTTGAATGTGACAGTTCATTGTTGAGCCTTTTAACTTGTGTATATGGACTCTTATTGTTCTGTTGTCTAAACGTTCATTCAATCTCAGGGAGGATGTTTGTTGAAGTATTAATAGCTGTTGACACTTGTTGTCAGGTTGATGCTATTGCGTTATTGTTTCTGGTTTATTGTTAATGTTGCTTTAGGGATATCGAGCAATTCAACTTGGTCCCAGCGGTTTTTCAAGTCCTTGTCGTGAGTACAGTTTTTTAACTTGGTCATGTAGTCTACTGCACTCTGTGTTGTTGTGTCTTATTTAAAATCAGTAAGCACTTTTAGTTGACAAGTTTCATTCACTTTGGATTGAGTGTATTGTTTGTTGGGTTCTGGTCTTGATTAGGATCACCAGAGCAATCCAGTTAGTTCCACAATGCAACAGGTTGCAGGACTTCTCAATTCGTTGGTCACTCGAAAGGAGACAAATATGAAGAGCCTTTATGACCAAGGTCAGTAAAACAAAATACACATTAGAGAGTGACATGGGGAGACAATCTCGTCCCCATCCCCACCCCGCACCAAGTTAGTCGTCCCCATCCCCACCCCATCCCCGCAGGGTTTGTCCCCATCCCCGCCCCATCCCCGCAGGTTTGCTCCCCATCCCCACCCCATCCCCGCAGGTTTGCTCCCCATCCCCACCCCATCCCCGCAGGGCGACATCACATTCCCCGCAAAAAGTTTACACAAATTCAAATTAAAAATAACAGTTTTTAGCTTACAAAACTATTTGTATTGTTGACTGCATTAGTCTGTTATTATCTTATGGACAGTTTGCATTAACCAAGTCCTGACTATTTCTGACTAGTAGGCTTCAGAAACTAATAAACTTTCCTTATCAGTTCTCAAGTTCTCAACATCACCCGGGTTTATTGCCGGCTCATTCCCCATTACCGCGGTATTACCGCGAGAGTAAACCCCATTACCGCGGTATTGCCGCAATTTTGTCCCCATTACCGCGGTATTACCGCAATTGTTGTCCCCATTACCGCGGGATTTACCGCGGTTACCGCGGTTTCCCCGCGGGGAAATTCCCCATGTCACTCTCTAATACACATGTATATTTGCTATTCTAGTCGAGCATTACTATTTTGTGATTTACTTCGTAGTCGTAACGTTCTCCAAATTTCTGAAGTGCTACTCTAAAGCTAAGGGCACTTGTTTCTACGAGCACTGGAGAGAACTAACGTTTAGTTATAAAGAGTAGTACTGGAAAGAAGAACATTTGTTTTTCCTATGCACCAGGAATTCTGATGTTGGAACCCAAGAAAGTATTGTCCTGCTGGTAAATGAATGTCATGTTTTGGTTCTAGCAAAACTATGATTTCAATCAGTTTACAGTGGTTTACTACTTTTTTGGCTCATTTTTTTAGGTTTTGTGGAACACTTCAGTTATCTCTTCCTTGAAGTGAGTTCTAGTAGTCTCGGAACGGAAGAGAACTCAGGAAATATTAAAGCAATGACTACGATGTTGTTGTTGCTTTTGGAAACACTGCACGGAATCCTGAAGTATGTCTCGGAAATTGTCAGGCGAGCTCTAGAGGTAATTGTTTTTCTCCTGGAAATAAACTCGACTTCCATTAACTAATGCTTGGAAACGTCTAGGGGCTAGGGATCAATTGCTTTATTCTTTTTAATGGAAACAATTGCAAAAGAAATCTTTCTGTCATCAGTAGCACAGTGATTGTATGTATTTGCCTTTCACCTGAATATCTTATTAATTATTATTATTATTAATAATAATAATAATTAATAAGATATTCAGGTTAAGTTGTCTTCATCCACCATATAACTCTGATAATTCATTTTCAGTACATGCAACTTGTAAGGAGGGTCATCCAGTGTTTTTGTTTGTGCTATAGCTGAAGTGTGCTTTAGTCACAGGTCATGGCTTCTGAGAATAACTGTTTAAGGAGCAAGTAGTAAATACTTATAAGTGGTTTCAAATAAAGGAGTCAGTGCCAGTGATAATAGCTTATCTCAAGATGAGCAGATATAAGATTTACCTACTGTAGTTTGCTAATATTCTGCCATTATTATTGGCTGCTTAATTTGTGAACAGTACAATAATCTATCAGTTATAGCTGACCATTTTAACAATACTCCAAGGTGTGTTCATGATATCGAAGAATCTTTCAGCCATAGCACTTATTCAATGGCAACAGCATGGCAAATTGGCAACCCACTTTCTGATCCTAATTGATGGTTTAATTTGTTAACTACTGTTTTGTGTTTTTGAACAGACCAAAAAAGGAGGTGGAGACAATGTGACAGTCGAAGCTGAACAGGCAGAAGCTCTGCTGCTGGTTAACAAACCCTTCACGGAATTTGTCAGTCCACTTACACAACTGGTATGTCATTGTCTCACTTGACACCTAGTCTTTTTGCCTTTCCTTGTCTGTTACCTAGCATAACATATATATAATACAATTTACAGAATAACTGAAAACTGATAGTGCTCATTATCGTGGAGAAGTGCACTTTGAAACCAGGCAACCAGTAACACTGTCACCCATAAACATACTGGAAGAGGCAAGTTTTAATTACAGATAGCTTTCCCCAGACAACAAAATAAACGAACACATTAGAGGTGTGTGCCATATAGGATGCAGTGGTTAAGATATGTGAACAATAAGATCACATGTATTGAGCAGCGTGTGGCAGCGGTTTGCTCTAGTGACTTAACACTATAATGACGAGCTGCACTGGTTTCCCATTTGCTTTTAGTACACACTCGTCATTAAAGTAACAGTGCATCATGCTTTTTTGTGTATCCACAGGCTAATTTACAAAGTTTTCTCAACTCCAAGAGAACTGTTTTAACAGATTTAAAATTTCCCAAATTTTCTTTCTCAAATGATATATTCACCTGTACAGTGCCTATTAATATTTTTAGGGTTTGTTTCGTAACAATTTTAATGCATACTTGACACTCATAATAAGAAAATTAAGTCACAAAAAGTGAACGATTAACATGCTTTGTTTGAACAGAGCTGTCTGATTTCTTGATTCATGTATTAACAGTTGGTGCATGAAGACAGTGACATCGCAGACACGTCGCTAAAGTGTCTGGCACTCTTGTTGCAGTTCTTTGGAGGTGACCATGCCAACTCGCTGTCAGTGAGAAACATGGTTAGCAGTGCTATTTAACACTTTTTTAACTGTGCTGTAGAACAGGTTTAAGATACATGAGCTGCTGACTGGAATGGTGTATAAAGTAAGTAAGTAAGTATATTCTTTATTGAACCAGTTGCAATCCGCATTCTGGTGTACATACATCATATATAATAAACAATAAACAATCAATAGTCAATATGAATAAAGCATTCTAACTATAAAAGTTTTTTTCATATTATGATTAGCTAAAGGTAAAACACGGTCATGTGACCGGGGTCGAAGGGAATAGGCCAACAGCTTTTTTGGAGGAAGAAACCTATGGAGAACATGGCCCGGGTTTGCCAGGACCGCCGAAAACAAGCAGGTGTCGGCTTTAAGGCATAGTTGTTCAAAGGTTGGGCTATCACTTGGGAGGTATCGCTGACGGATCAATCTGTTCATTACAGACTGGAGCATTCCCTTCTCCCTTTGGCTGGCAAAGCCCCACCATGCCGGAGCAGCATACAACAGGCGTGCCACCGTTGTCGCCCTCACCACATCGTAAAGCCCAGGGCCAGATAGACCATGGGCAGTTAGTATGCGCAGGGCATACATGGATTGCCTAGCCCTGCAGCATATTTGGGCAATGTGCATCTCAAAACTTAAAGTTTCAGTAAGCATAACCCCCAGTACCTTCATGCTATGTACTCTGGTCACTCCCGAGGTGGCCGCAGGTGCTGACACCCGCCCTCTCCTCCCGACCCCTCTTACAATCATCTCTTGCGTCTTTTTATGGTTTAGTTTTAGGTTGCATGCTTTTGCCCAATTTGTCACATGTTCTAGTTCAGCTGAAACAGTGGCACTATTAGAAGAAGGTATCAGTAAGTAGCTATCATCAGCATACTTTAGTATTATATTTCCAATGTGAATCGTCTTGAGCTTAGATATTATTACAAGCGGCAATGTAAGAATTGTTGAACAGGTATTTTAATTAACATAATATGTATTAATATTATTACTGTTCACCTTGGTTGCATATTGTTTGAGCTTTTGTGGCATGGGACTGCCCAAATTTCTAAGCATGACAGAAGTACAACAGGGTCCACTGAGGTAATGTTACAGGTGTTCAAAGCCAAGTATTTACTACAAAACTGGTAGATTAATGGCTTTCTGTGTTGACTGCTAAATTGTCTTTGAAGGTTCTGTATAAACTGCCTTTTATTTGTTTCTGTTGAACAGGAGTGCTACAGTGAGGCCCTGAAGAAAGCAGATCTCAAAAAGCAGAAGATCATACTTCGATTAATTAAAAGACTGGTCGGATATTTTCTATTCTCTTGCTTTAAAATGCCTAGAAATGTTTATTTCATATATGCATAAACACAAGCATTTATGGCACAAGAATAACTAACTAGTAAATGTAAATCTTCTAAGCTTCTCAGTGCCACACAAAAGCCTTGTCAGAGAGACCAGTTTATTCACCGGCACTATGTCAAATCAAGTCCACAATAGCTTTCTGTTCCGGTGCCAGGTCAGAATCTAGGGAGGTCAAGCTGAGAGACAGCATGGTGCTATGGTGGCAATTTGTTGATGATGGTGGTGGTGTGGTGATGCAGGAGTAGAATCAGGAGCTTGGAGTTCGGTTTTCAGTTGTGAGTGAAAAGTAGCGGAGGAGAGTGCAAGCACAGGAGAGGTTAAATTAACAGGCGAGAGAGGAGGATGAAGAAATTTGCAGATTTTGTTGGAGTTCTTTCCAGAGAGCTAGTGCAGCATAGAAGAATTCAACCTGGCTTCTCTAGTGGACTGTTGATGATACCTGTTATATATGTTCATCTTCGTTAGATTGTATATACCCACACTGCTGGTGCACCCCCATGAAGTTTCTATCTAATGGCCATAAGCCAGGCTAATTACTAGTAAGGGAATGCTGAAGATATGCTATAATTTAATAATGCACAGTATTGGAGTTTAAATAAATTTCACAACATGCTACCTTGCAATTGCTAGACCTTCGGTCAAATAATTTTCTGTGTGGTGTTTAGATTGCAACAGACACTCATCATCTCGAGATGATGCGACTACACGGCAATAAACTTGCAGAAATGATTAGAACTATTGAACGAACAGCAAGGTAATTTGTAACTATAATTAGAAATTTATACATCACCACCTCAACAGAAATATGCTAGCCTGAATGACATTAAAAGTCTTCCAGGACAAAAGTTCATCAGTAAGCCAACACTGGCCAGATAACCAGTGGTGTAGTGGGGCGGGAATGCGGGGAACGCCGTTGCCGCACTTTTTTTCCAGGGAGGGAACGCGATCCCTCACTATTTTGCAGCATTTCTGTACAGGTATGGAAACTGTTTGAATACTTGAATACAATATGTTACAAATAACAAATTCCTATGTATAAATTTACATAATTACATTTATTAATTTTTTGTTATTTTTTACATTCAACAGTTTCAAAAATAGCAGCGCTCACACTATGCAAAATTCTTGCAAGATTGCACTTTTGCTACAGTTGCTACTTCAATTTCCAGGCGTTCCCCCACTTCATTTTTTAGGACTACACCACTGCAGATAACTAGGTGTCACCCATGGTGGGCTTTTGTATATAGAGACAACTGATAGATATAAATCAGAGCTGATAGTTCAGAGTTCAAGGGCCACACTGCATAAAGGTGGACTGAAAGGCAGTATGATCTGTTGCATTCAATGGACCCTATTTGTCTTTCTTTAGCTAAAAGCAGTTTCTTTGTTGAAGACAGCATAGAGATCGGTAGACTGATATGGGGACCTGTTGCCTGTTAATGGTAGATAGATACAAATCATGACCAGGTTGTAATCAATGTGACAAAACGTCGAAAAGCACAAAGCCATTCTGTGCATCCAAGTCGTGCACATATCCAAATAAGCCAATTGCATTCAGTATGTAGTAGCAATTCCAGAAGTGTTATCATGTTCTCTAGATTTGCTATGACTTGCCCAGGATTTTTGATATTTTAGTTTCCTAGAGTTTTTATGTCTTGGAGGGCAAAGCTATTCTTTTGGGGGCAAAAAACTATTCTTTTGCCCTTGTAGCTGCATTGTCACCCGGCAAAAATCTCTGTGTGGCTGCGTTTAGTTAATTGCAATTTTTTTATTTTCAGTGCAAAGGCAGAGAATGCATTGTCTGCAGTAGCCACAGAAATTCTGAAAGCTGCAGGACACAAGAACTGAATACCTGGAGTAAAAATCAGTAATATTAACTGACCACAACCACCATAGGAAGTTCAGCCAGCCTTTATAAAATGCCAGTTAGACAAGGTACACCAGTCTTCCTAATGATAATGTGGCAAAAAAGACAAGACAATCTTGATTTGCCTAAGACCAGACATGACACAGTATTTGATGCTTCTCTGGTATTAGTATGTTACATAATTATGGAATTTGATCAGTCTTGGTTTTCTATTCGACTGACTTCAAGTTGTTTGGTCGTTGGCCAGTACACCATGAACGAGTAGTTACTTCTTGGAAATGAACCCTAAAATGAAAACATCATGTTTGTATACTAATACAGTTATTAAGTAACACATTGTTTTAGAACAGACTATAAACTTGCAAGCTTGATTCTTACATCTCTAAATACCGCTTTTTGTTGGTAGAGCATGAAACAGTAAATAGTGATAGATTTTGTGCGTTTCTTGACTTTGAATAGAATTATATACATTAACCTTCACATCAGAACCATGATCACATATTAAATATTACGAAAAATATTTCTAAATTAATAAAGAAGCCAAGTTATTGTACGGTAAAACTGCAGACTCTTACCTGCCTATTCACGTGTGTCCCACCATTACACTTTTGTGCTATGCTAGTACTTTACCAATGTTATATTACTAAAAAGTATGACTTCAAAGTAGGTTAGAACATGCCACTCACTGGGTTTGTCACGGTGCACTCGACTTGAGTCACGGAGAATGGATCGTGTTTATCAGCACAGACGATCAGGTCAGGCAGAGGATATGTACGTAGGGTGTAGTCGTAAGCCCAATAGATCGGCTCAACGTGAAGTGGCAGTGGACACAGGTGGCCTTGGCAGATGACGGTCTTGGCAAACTGCAAAACAGTCGACAGTTTCTGCATTGTTATGTTACTTGGATACTGAAAATCTTTCAGCCACCAAAGCAGAATTTTATGACCAGTCCAATATTTCAATAGTTTCAAATTTCAGTTGTCTTTTACCAACAAGCATTCCTGAAGTGAATCTGTATTTCTCTCTAACACTCATGATTTTATACACCTCAAAGTTGTCTGCATACATAAATTGAAATTTGAGCTAGTGCAAGGTTAGCTAAAGCCGTGCACGGTAGTTTCTGCAGCAAATTTACGAACGAAAGGTGTTAAAGAAATTCCAGGTTTCAACATCTCCAAGTTCAACAGAATTTTTGGGGGGAATTATATGTTTATCCAAGAAAATATTAAATGTCAAAAAGCTGTATCACTTGCATGACTTGGTATGTCGTTATCGGATGGGTAGTGCACACAGTTTCTGCTCATCTTCATTATGATATCTTCCCGAAAGACGACAATCTCCTGTGTGCAGTACTGTATTCTACAGGGATTACTCGTGAAAATGGCAGATGGCACTTTCTCCCGCAGCTCCTCTGTGATGCAATCCGGAATCGCTGGCCTGACAATTATATTTCACAGTATCTTGTTACCACAATAGTAAGTGCAGAGTTAATAGTAATTAACACTTTGTGAAAGAGTACTACATACAGTCTTCAGATCAATCCAGTGAACAGGAAAAGTCTTCATTACCATACAACAAATTAACAGCTTCACAAAATGCACCATGATATGAACCTTGGCTGCAGTGATGAAATGCCAAAGCTTTACCACTGTCACTAAATCTCATTTAGTGTTACACAAATTCTGATAAAAAGTGGATCCCAATATTAATTAACCAATGATAAAATAAACTTGTTATAACACAAACTTGTTATTAGGCAGTTCTTGATGTGGTTCTAAAGAGTATTATAAAAAATTTCAGTTTTAATTTGATATGGATTTTGTAACTTCACTTGACCACCTTATCTCGATGTCGCCTGTTTGTCTTCCATTACAATGAACTCAAATAAGCAGCAAACACAGTATTTTGTCTGTAGTTTCCCTGACATCAAAATGCACACTCCACTTACCTTGGTAGTATTTGGCCTGGTCCTGGGTCTTGAGGACCAGGTACAAAAATGAAGCGACTGTTCTCCACCAACAAGGGGAATTCTGACAACATTTCAGCCAGTGCATGAAAAGATTCTGTGAAAGACAATTATTATTTCTGCTTCACAAAGTACCAAATATCTTCCAACACATTTAAGCACACAATCTAGGAACAGTTACATAAACATGAAATCACATTCTGAGGGAAAATAGCATGACATTTCTACTTCTATTAGATGGAAAAATTATTATCGGTCATGTTCACTGTAACAGACTTTATGTACAGTATGGTATTTTCTGTAAATGGGCTGCAAATTCTGGAATGTAACTATCAGAATTCAGTAGCTATAACAAGAGTTGTTTACACAGAATCATATATCTAACAGAGAAATTATGATATCTTGGATGTTTATGTAAAAACTGATGAAAACAAAACCTGCGAATAAAATAGTTTTCATGTAGAAAAGCAACATTACAAATATTTTTATTTCAAAGCAGCATTCACGTCGAATAAGCAGCAGTACACAACTTTTGTCATTAAAACCAACCAAAATTATATAACAATAAAACAATTTTAAAAACTGATACTGTAATACTAGTTCCAGACAATATCATGTTGAAGGACTACTATTCAAGTCTTCCGTAATTATAATAAGAAACAATAATTCCTATTCTTTCTCTTTATACACTGAATTTTTGAGCATTCGAAAGTAAGCAGCTTCTGACCTGACTGTTAATGATAAGCAATTCTAACCTTTAAGGGTCTTGATGTGCTGTCGGCCATAAGGCTGTGATGCGAAATTGCCGCACAAGACGAAGCACGTTGGAGGTGATTCTGAATATCCAGTGAAGAGAACTCTCAGTTTCTTCATTACCTGCTCAACATAAGTGCAATTGATGTCAAATAAACATACACTTGTAACTGTGTGTGGGAAGTGTAACGACTCTGTATACGTTCAAAGTTCAAATGGAGTTCATTAGGGAGGTCTGCAAACAATGGAGACAAGAGGGCATCCAAATGTGGACAAGAGCAGACAGGGTTGTGACAAGTGTGGATGTCTGCATCCACAGTTGATACATAGGCCTACAGTTATTTCAATACAGGAGAGCTAGTACTGCATTGGCTCTTAGTATAATCCTTTGCTGCATGAGGCAGTATCAAAGTACCCAAACCCCTATCACAGTTAGCCATGCAAGATCAACAAGTGGGAAGTAATTAAAAGGGATGGGTAATAGTAATGCCAAATCAGATACGGGACAGGGAGGGTGCAAAGTAGGTACTTTTTGAGGACTTCATTTATGTACAACCCCAAATCACAGCTTGGATCACACCAACACATTTAAAGCTGAATGCCAGACAAAACGAGTACAGGCCAACAAGACTTCACGGGCATTTTGTTTGGCTCTTAAAATGCACAATATAAATAGACATATATACACATTCCCGTATATACACATACATAGCAGTGTACATACATACATAGCATACATACATGCCACATACACTTCAAATGCACACATAAGCGAGAAAGGTACACGAGAGACACGTTATAACATGCATCACCAAAACACAAAATGAATTTGGTTATAACATGAAGGACATGACCTCATTATCAGACAGCTCTTGAAATGACTTCAAAAACAGCATCATAATATGTTTCTGGTGTTATTATGAAATTTTAAGGTGAAATAGGTTTCAGACCTTGATATCATCCAGCCAAACATCTGAAACGAAAACAAACATGGCGTCTTCGTTCTCTTGTTCCATCTGCTTCAATTTTGCCGACATCTTCACCGAAGTAGATGAAGGACCACCAAAGAAATTCAGGTTACCAACAAATGCTCTAAAAAGACACAACTGTAATTAGAAACTTTTATCGTGGCCATGTCTAATGTACAAAGCATCAACTGATGCTGCATAATGTGGCAATGCGCTTTCAGCAATATGGAAGGTCACTGTATTTCTTCTCCAGTACATATACAGAATATAAACCAACAACAAACAAAACTTGCCTAAGAAACGTTTCCAGTTAAGTTAGTCTGCCAAATTACCTTTCAATGCTAAAGTCAACTGTGCTCACTTCTTATCAAATAGCTTTAATACTATTTTCTTTAAAATTAGTAAAGAACTACACCCGAACCCTCCACATGCTGTCTTTGTGTACATAAGGACTGTTCAAAAATGTGCTTTCAAAAACGTGGTTGTTTCCTGTAGATGTAAATTTGGGATTCCTCTGCAGAAATTACTATTCTATATCATAATTTATGTTTTGATTAAATGTGTTCTTAAAGATTTACAAGCTACCAACTTTCTGATTGGGATAGTTCTGCTAGAATGTGTTGTGGCATCATACTTCATAAAAGTATCCTGTGAAGTTAATCTTAACAACATTCTCCACAATGGCAAAACCAATTTGCAAAATTGAATTTAAATAGCCATTTATTGACTTTGAACATCAACATCAAATCAAAATTGCTCTTTGGAAGGATCAGACCAGGTATAAGTTCAACTATGAATCCTTAAATAAAACCTGATCCACTGGAATTTAAGCTTAAAAATGCTGACAATTTAAAGATCAAGTTATTTCTACACGAACAACCACTGTTCACCTGGTAGTCTTAGAGTTTTCTGGAGGAGGAAAACCAAAGGCATTCACATGAAAAATTTCATCTTCATAAGATCCCTCAGCCAACACAAAGCAGTTCTCAGTAAAGAGTCCGGTGTGAAAATTGTAGAAATTGTTAAGGAAGCCATTTGTCTGTATTCTCACTTTTTAAATAGCTATCCAACATGAACCATTGTATTGAGCCTTAAAATGACAAAGCCTCATGCATCAGATATGTCATGAAGCCAATGACCACGGATGCTATGCCTTATGTAAACAGCATTTCACAGAAATCATAAAACTCTACCTATGGAAAAACCAACATCAAAACAGTAAACTAATGCATAAAATTTCAGATGGTAATGTGATCATAAATTTTATAAACCTCTCTAAGCCTACCAAAGTTTTCTAGCAGTAAATAAGCACAAGTGTAAATCGCTTTGAAAATGCTGTTAAAAGGAGCTACAGTTCAGTTGATCAAATGAATTGCTGGTAAGTCACTAATGATGATTTTCCTTATAATTTCAACCAGAATAGCATTTGATTTTGGCATGCACACCAGTTTTGCTTACATCAAAGCCTTGAGCATTATTACAGTGGTGTCAAAGAAATTCTCTGATGAGATGAAAGCCAAAATGTGATAAACCTCTCAAAGCCTACATTTTGAAAGGGTGATAGGTTTATTTGAATTACCATCCTGTTTTCAGATGAAAATGGTCAAATATAAAAAATACCTGCTTTTAAGGAGATTCTGATATAATGCATTCAATGAAAACATAGACCTCAAATGTGCAGCTTTAGAACTTAATTCTTATGACAACAGTTATCTACTAGAAAAGGATATTGCCTGACTAAGATCCAGCTGAACCGCACCAGTTGTGTCCTCCAGAAACCACTTGCCCTAAAGTAACAAAAGATAAAAGTACAACAACCGCATTTCCAGCGTATCACTTAAAAATGTAGCGACCAACATAGAAACAAGTATTCTCCACATCGCAAGGACGACATGATGGAGGTACTTTATTTCTTCACAAAAACCCAATAATAATAATAATAATAATTATGACAATTTATATGGCGCCGTAACACGGCCATGCCGTTACAAGGGCGCCTAAACTACTGGGCAGCTCCAGAACTTTATTATCATTTCTGTCTAGGCTGACTTTAGTCCCAAATTCTACTGCTTGGAGGCAATAAATATTATAAGTACAAAAGCATGAATAAACTAACTGATATGAAAATAGACTGCTACTATAAGCAAAACAATTATACAGAGAACAAATCAGAGTGAGAAAGACCTCTTTCATCTGTGTCAGCATTCCAAGCACAATGATGTCTCCAAGGCGTACTGTACTTCCGAGCAGATATTCAACTGTTTTCAACTGAAAGTCAACAACAATGGTCACGAAAACAGGATAATTCAAATCAACCTATCACCTTTCAAAACGAACATCCTAACAGCTCTCATGGTTCTATCATTCATCTCGTTTCTTTAATGATGAAACAGCCATGAAATCGTCAATCAACCATCTTGAAAAAAACATGCATGTAGTTATACAGGTACATGTATGTAAATATGCACCACAATGTATGTATGCAAGTATGTAGGTAGGTATGTATGGTATATATGCATGTATGTTACACTGTGTGCATCTTGATATTCAAGTGCATTTACAAGAAGTTACGAACCTCTCAAAAGGCTGTTTTAAAATTTGCTAAATAATCTTAACATACAGTTCAAATACCAGGTAATGATCAAGACAGTAAAGTATTTTAAATATTTCTAAAAACTTTAGCTTATCCTTTAATTTTTTTAGCTCTAGTCTTCCTTTACATTGTCTACATTTAGTCACCTAAATCATGAAATGTGAGACAACCTGGAATTTGTTGGACTTTTCTGCAGGATTAGCGACGATAACTGATGGTGTGAAAAGATCATGGCGAGCCGTTCGCTTCAAAACAAAACAGAAAAGCAGCTGCATAAGCCAACCAGTACTAGAACATTTTCACTCAGTAATTACCTGCAGACATGCATAGAACCCACTAGAAACTTCTCAGAGACACTGAGGTTGACACACCCCAGCAAAGCTTAACTAAAACAGATTTTTAAATTGACCAAAAAGTACACGAAACATCGGAACAGTCAATTCCAGTTCATGCAGCTTAAAATCAATCCAACTTCAGCTTCAAGAAAAACTTACCCCCACCACTGTTACATCTCCATGTTATATCCTCATATGTTGTTCCAACACAATATATGAACTATTCATTTCAAGGATGACTGTTTTTCAGCATCAGCCTCACACAGAAAACCTCAGAAACTTTGCTGTAATCCCGGACGATTCATCCCCGGACTATTGATCCCAGGACGATTCATCCTGGACCATTCATCCTGGACCATTCATCCTGGACCATTCATCCTGGACCATTCATCCTGGACATTCATCCTGGACCATTCATCCCTGACGATTCATCCTGGACCATTCATCCGGACCATTCATCCCTTGACGATTCATACTGGACCATTCATCCTGGACCATTCAATCAAAATGAAATAGAAATTACGATATAAAGTAAAGCAACGGAAAGAATTGAAATTAATGAAGAAGCATCTATTTGAAATTTATCAGCAGTAGTAGGTGTAGAGGTCCTGATGGTGTAGGGAAGGAACTAGTTCACTGAAAAGCGAAGAATTTACTGTAACAGTTAATGACTGTGAAGTTATAGTACTATCGGTCTTGTTACATTTCTGTAACAGAAATATCCTTTTATTAATACACATTATCAAATGAAATAAAACAAATGTTGCATTTCAATAATTTCTATTATTTTATTTAACTTTAAGTTGTGACAAAGTTTTACTCCAGCATTTCATAAACAGAGAACAGTGGTGCCGCACTCTGAGAACGATTTTGACCAATGAATTCAGCAATGTCAAAGCAACCATCTTTTTCCAGAGTCCAATGGTGTTGTTCCTCATAGTTATGGGCAAAAAGACAATTCTCCCCACGATGACATGTATTCGGCTTCCAAAACTCATAATGTCGACAAAGCACATAGCCACCACGAAAGTCACGATGATTTAGTTTACTAATTGATTTATTAATAATAAGATGTAGTTACAGTAGTAACAGTTTTAATTGTGCGACAAATGCGCAATTGCACGAAGGTACAATAACACATTTGTTTCTCCGTATCCACCAACAGCACGTCTAACTCTTTCGACCAAGTCGCGGTATTTCTTCACACCAATTTCCCTGGGCACCAGTAGTTGCTTTGCATGAATGCTGCCTTCTGCTTTTGATCATCTTTCTCCAGCCCTTCTGGCACCTCATCAACCATAGTGAAGGGTGAGTGCACATGAACAGTGATTGTATGCCATGATGCCAGCCTTCCACTATGTTTGTGGTACGTGCTATACCATCTCCAGCTGATTCGTACTGATTCCACATCGGGATTGGAAACATGGCTGGGCCATAATTGTGGCCTCTGCCTCGGAGTCGTCGACCTCTAATGTAGGTGTGTTCGAAGTAGGATAGAAGTTCGTTCATTCTGTCATGTTCTGGCATGTCTTCAGCTAGCAAGTCGAATGATTCAGCAACATCATCAACCGGTACATGTGCGAGTGCTGATAAACATCGAACACTTCCACGTAGCACATCGTCAGTTTCGTAATCGTTCTTCATACCCAATTCATTCACCTTGCGAAGGACACTCTGGTTGAGATGAAAGTAACATCCAGTTATGGAAGCTCCGGGAAATGCATGGGAAAATGCTCCCATTGCCGCTGACTCGAAATCGGTTAAAATCGTTTTTGGTGCAGCACTTGGCATCAGATTCTTCAATTCCGTTATAAGACGGTCGTAGGTTGCTCGGGTCTTGTTCGGCAATAGACAAAATACTGCGGCAGGATTAATTCCGTTCATGAACTGGAAATGTATACTGTACATCTGGAAAAAGATGGAGGGTACCACCTTGAAAGTGCCATCAGCCAACCAGATGTCGGATCTGGCTAGACCACCAAGAAGCATTCTATCGCCCAAGATGATAAGCCGATCATCTCCCGATCCAGAATCAAATAATAGGAAATTGATAAATTTCGATGGGAAATGAAAGCTGAGATTAGTTGGTGTTGGTGGTAAGGTCTGCTGGTTATCACCGCTTGACAATACAACTTGACGATGACGACGCAGAACACGGTTGAGAGAAGTTTTCTTGGGCAAGGCCATCAACACATGTGGACCCAGATCAACCATGACCGCACCGGAAGACGAACTTGGTGTTGCTATAGTTTCTGTCATTTTCTTCTTCATGTCTGCGATAGCGGCCCGTGCAAGTGCTGTTGAGACATTACCGCTGTGGGTGTGGTCAGGTGACTGATCTCCGATCACAACGTTGTTTGCATCTGTTAGCAGTCGTGCTTTGCAGTTGAAAACCTGGTGTTTGCAACAGCGCCATTGTGTTTGTCCTTGTGCGTTCTCTCCTTTTCTCCAGTATTCGTAGTTTCGATGTATCACCGTTCGCTTTCCACGTTTCGATGTTCCAAAGTTTACCGTCGTCATAACGTATTATTTTATTGTTTCTTATTCAATGTTTTCCGTTAACTAAGAAATAAGCCTATTATTTTATTTCTTGATATTGAAACGTTTCTGATTCGAAAAACCTGCGCACTTCACACTGAACCCATACTTTGGTGACGTCATGTTTTTGACCTAAGAGTCATTATTTCAGTAAGTAAGATGAAATGTGTGGTGTAATGGCGAACCTTGTAAATGTTTTACAACTAAGTATTGGTTACTTCATGATTTCTGTCGTATTTACACCGGAAATACCACACGAGTTCTATTTTCTTATGAATTCTACGAGTGTGGAATCCACGAGTAGTCTACAATTCATTTGAAAATAGAACGAGTTTGGTACTTAATGTACTAAAACGAAAAAATCATGAAGTAACCTATTTATACCATGACCATACCATGAAAGGTGCGTTAAAGCTTCATAATTCACTTACTAACCACAATCATAGAATACTGTCCAGGATGAATCGTCCGGGATGAATCGTCCGGGATGAATGGTCCAGGATGAATCGTCCAGGATGAATCGTCCAGGATGAACAGTCCGGGGATGAATGGTCCAGGATGAATCGTCCGGGGATGAATTGTCCGGGGATGAATCGTCCGGGGATGAATTGTCCGGGGATGAATCGTCCAGGATGAATCGTCCGGGGATGAATTCTCCGGGGATGAATAGTCACCAAACCCTATTTTGTGACACCGGCATAAATAGGCTCCTAGGGAAAGTCTATTCAGCCTACTACACCGGCGAGTGCTGATTCTGATAGAATGCCGACACAATGCAAACAACAACTTAGAGTTTGTTTATAAGGTGATAATTCAGACCACTTGCTGAGTTTTCATTCGCAAAGACTATTTGACTAAGATTCTTCATGTTTAAATCACTCAAAGCCACGAGTCGAGTCCTTACATTCCATGAGTCTGAGCAGACTTAGCCTATCCATGGGTCATATAGACCCACGGGTAGGTTAAGAATGTTTAGTAATTTACACAAATTTGTAAAACATAATCATGCAGCTGGTGTCCATTCAGCTCACGTTTGCAATAACGCTTGCACTTTCGGTCTTTAAAACATGACCCACGGCCAATTCCGAACTTGATTAAGATGTTCGTTTTTCGCTTTATTTCTGACTTATTCTAATAAATTATAGGTGCGTTCATACTGGACAGGCGGAGCAGGAGGTACGTATACAGTAGTAGAATGCAACACGCCACTAGGTTTTCAAGGCATTATATTTAAAGAAACAACTCAAACATCGAACACTCTACTGATGATGCTCCGCCCAACACCCAACACGACTTTCTGTCTTCCTTTTATACTACTCTGGGGAAGGGAGAGAAAATATGGCCTAGCAGTAGGGTGGTTGCATCTCTAATGGAAAATTTTCAACTTCAGTTGTTTACTTTCGCCAACCCGGCATTCCGTGCCAATTGGTTTGGAAGTAATGTAGCCCAAAAATTATAATTATCAGGATTGAACAATATCTAGGACTGCCACAACGTCTTTGAAATTTTGACTTTTACAGATAATTTTCGTCATTTCGAGTATAAGTATTTGATTCGCATTTTTGGACCTATGTTTAGTTTTCAACAGTAAAGCTGGATGATTTTACTTAAGCACAACTTAAAAATAATTTCTACAATGTTTATGTTCTCGTTGCTTGTTTATTATTAATTTTTATTGGCATTTTAGTGGTATTTGATCCGTGAGTTCCTGAGACCGATAACCACAAAGCTATTCGAACAAGCATACACAAAAGGGTGGAGTGGAAAATAAGCGAAAATTAGAAAATCGAAAAGTAATAGCAACCAAAAGTTGCCTAATGGCATGGATCAAACACTGTTCAAAATTTAAAAAAAATTAATGTCTTCCGCCCCCACCAGAGGGCCAAAGTTACGAGACAAAGCGTTTTTCGAGAAATTTGTAGGTTTTCTTGTAAAATATTTCTAATTGAAAACTAATTAACTGCCAATCAATATACCGCTAGAAAGAGCTCTTAAAACTGAATAAAATGATGTGTTAATTTTCAGAATATGCCCATATTTGTAGAAGTTATTAACTTTTTACCATTTCCTCAATAATAATAATAACTCTAATAAGTAATTTTTATCACTTATAATCAGTGTAGCCTAATCACTAGTAACCAGGCATGCAATAAACGTAATTGTGCTGTAATCTGGACCTACTAGAGGGCAGTTGAATTTATTCTTGGTTAAGTGTTCACTTTTCATTATTGATTATAACTACTATGCTTACTGTTCGAGTGCTCCTATATTAATTTTGATAAGGGGTAAAACTTTGATGGTGTTGTGGCAGTCCTAAATATTAAAAAATTTGCATACAACTTTTTGTGTGATGTATCTGGATGGAATGGAACCAAATGGAACCTTGGCGAACATTAGTTTCACACTTTTATTTTTAAGAACCACCCTACCTAGCAGGCCAAGGAAACATGAGCTACCAGCCCAGGGGAACGTGGCCTACGAGGTGAGGGACAGGGAACATAGGCTTGAGAACATAGGCCAAGGTTACATTGGCAAGCAGGGGAAGGGAGAGGGAACATAGGCAAGGGAACATGGCCAAGGGAACATAGACCAAGGGAACATAGGCCAAGGGAACATAGGCAAGTAGGGAAGGGGAGGATAACATGGCCTAAGACGCGACCGCCATCACGCCACAATATTATGGGACTGGCGATTTTGTCCTAGCATAAAGTTGACACAGCTTCACAATGACGCTTTGGCGCTGGGTAATCATTGGACTCGAACTGCTGGACATATTTCTGCAGGTTTCTTGTCCCATTTCAAGCCAATACTCAGTAGTGGCCGCGGTAACTTGCAACCATTCATAGCAGGAGCGTACAGCTGTTACAGTAGCCAGGAGACAATTTTGGGTGGTGGACTGTGGTTTAGTATTCGGGGATTTCCATTGGACATGGTCGTATTTTTCTACATAGGCCTACTTGGTTTTTATAAACAGTAATGCATTTATTTCTGGAGTTTGAACTTTGAACCCGTAGACCCCTAAATTCACGCTCATGATTCATAGGTATCAGTCAAGTGACAAAGGCTTTGTAAACCTCTTTGACGACTCGTTTTCAGACGGACATGTAACAATAATTGTTTCAATAAGTTCAGTATTGCAGATCTCACCTGTAAGAGCATGACTGCCATCTGTGGGTATACCAACCGACTAACCAACGCCACAGGCGGATGAGTCAGAGGTGTCACACATTTGATAATGGTGAGCCAGTGACAGTATTTTCAGCCAGTGGCGGGACAGGGTGCTAAAGGACCCGAGAGTAAAATGAAAATCTGGGTCTGGAAGGGGTCTCGGTAAGCCCGTTCGCACAAAATGCTTGCAAAATTAAATCTTAAATGGTGCATTTTTGAGCATACAAACAGTAAAATTAGGCTTATAAAAATCTTAATGTTGATCTTCATTAATTATCAGTCACAAACAACACAGCAGTCTTTAGGCAAGGCTTTGTGGGCTAGAAAAACATTGTCGGCAGATCAGATAATGGACCGCGGGCCCGCTCTTTGACACCCCTGAATTAGATGATTCTTTTTTGGCAAAATACTACATTTTATAGTATGACCAGAGCCATAAGGGCTTCAGATGACATATAATAATAATAGCAATATAAGCTCACTGACAAACCGCAGCAAGTAACATAGAAACATTGAAGCATGGCAAACCCCATCCCATGTAATCTGTTTGACAACCACTATAAAATAAACCGAAAATGCCTAACTTGCACCATTTAAGAATTAGATTTGCAACTATTCCTTGCTTATTCCTAGAATATTCGATATCGTCAACCGAGACAGTAATATTATCAAGATCACTGCATATGCATAAGTCTGCAACTTTTGAATTAAAGAATTTTGAACTAATTCATTTTCGTTTTCTTGGATATTTCATCTGTGGCCTCGCGGTGCCTTTTTTGGCGCAGCTTCTCACGGTGCTGCCTTCTTTCCAATGATAAGCGTGAATGCCTCAGTTAAGTCTCCTCTGATCCTCCATCTCCAATGTTGCCAGCCCACACCTTTTCAACTTTCTTTCACAGTTGAGATTCTTTTAACCCTAAATCAATTTGATAGCTCTCCTACGCACTTTCTCCAGTTGTTCTCTGCCATGTTTTAAATTGAGATTCCATACATGGATGCAGCAATGCAGCATTCTAACTATTGATTTGTGATTTGTGTATCATACTCTCACACAATGCATTTTGTTTTTTGCACTGTTACTACTGCCAAATATTATCCAGAAAAAGGTCGATCCAGCCGCAGCGGGTCCATATGACCCTTTTGGATTGACCTTTTGATATGTGCATTCATCTACTGGAATTGTTTTTTCTTGAACCTGTTCTGATTACTGTGATCTTATGGTATTTGATGCTCTGTCAATAAATGGCTTACTTACTTACTTACTTACTTAACTGGCATTACCACTGATTTGTGGAACTTCAGTAGGCTATTTATCATGGTGGAAATTTCCCCATATAAATCAGTGAGCACACTTCGAATTAAACCGCAGAATGATGTCTGTCTCGTGACCATTTGAACATTCCTCTTGAATCATCTGGCAGTATATAGCTCCGCTTCCTCATCGTGAGCCACTGTGTTATCAAGTTTCGTGTCACCTCAAACTTAAAAGTTTTAGATAAACTCTTATCACCCGCCCTTGTGAGGAATTGTAGTGGCCATTCCTATTCTCTGGTCTTGTCCACCGAGATTTCGCGTCTTAAACCCTTCTTCCGTCAGTTCAATGCACTTCAGCCTGCTTCTAACTGTCGTGGTCTTTAGCCTCCTCCGGATGTAAGCGGAAATTGACTCTAGGATAGGACTCTACCATCTTGTTCTATTCAACTGGTTGCGATAGAATAACTCGGAAGTACTTGACTGGCTGAATTGGTAACGGTGGCTTTGTTGACTATTAATCCATCGGTTTCTATCCAATGAGCGGACGGTGGGAAACCATAGCCATAGCCTACGGTACCTGTCAGTTAGACATATTGATTGGCGACTAACGTGCTCGCTGTTACAGTAGGCCTACTGTTGTCACCCAAACAGGCGATAATCCTGCCAGGAAGATAATTGAAAAATTTAAACGACCATGGCCACGCGCCTGCCTTGACTTCTGAACACGGTGCTTGAATGTATGTATGTATGTATGTATGTAATATGTATGCATGCATGTATGTCATACTTTAAGTATGTACATCTGTCAACTGTGGATGAGATCCGTTGGGTGGGCTCCACGTGTTTGCATGGGCACACCATTGGTGGCCATTGTCATTTTCTATGCATTGTTTGCTGGGTAATGATGGAGGAAGAGAGATTGAGAGACGCATGCGATATGCAGGTGGCATGGTCTATAGCCAAGCAGATAATTTAGTGCATTATTTTAGCGAACTGCACTTTGTCAACGCAAGGCTTATAAGCCTTATATATATATATAATATATATATATATATATATAAGGCTTAAAGATTGCCGTTCGACTCTAACGTATAATGCGTGGTAGATGATAATAAGACGACTAATACCGTATGTTAAGTCAGATGATAGTCTTCGATGTGCATCGTTGAGTACGGAGCTCATTCAACCACCGTACGTTTTCTTCCGTCTGATGGGTCCGTGACCGTGATGCCCGACTGATCATCCGGCGAACCGCAACCGAAATGCTCTCAACTGCAACGGGCGCCTACTTACATCCCAACGTTCATTCTTCATTATAGGTGTATCTAGATATTCAATATACATGTAGAGCTTTCAATTACCTGAATATAATAGCGTTGCATGCATGCGCATCGTAATCGTAATCGTAACCTCGAAATTTCTACAGCGCTCAAAGAAGCGAAGTCGCGGGAACAGCTTATTCACGGGCTCTTAATCAAAACAGAATCGATTGGTAGAGGGTCAACATCCAAAGGGTCAAGCAGGCAGACAGTCAGAGGGCTACGGTGGTTGGTGCTTAGAGTTGAAACGGCGAGGGAGGTGAGGGCAGGCAGACAGTCAGACGGCTAAGGTGGTAGGGTGCTTAGAGTTGAAACGACGATGGAGGTGAGGGAAGAGGAGGAATCGGGATGGGATTTGTGAAAAAGCACTGTTTCCGGTTTTGAGTGAAGAGTAGGATATTGTAATCAATGGTATCGAAGACTGCAGAAATATCAACAAGGCAGAGGCAAGAGACTTGCTGATGAGAGATGGCAGATACAAGTTTAATGTAGAGGGAAGTGAGTAGTGTTTCAGTTGAGTGGCGCTTTGTAAAACCACAGTTGTGTGGTTAAGGAGTGAGTTGGCAGTCAGGTAGTCATTGATCCGAGGCAGGACTACGCGTTCAGTTGGTTTAGAGATGAATGACAGGTTGGAGACAGGTCGGTAGTTAGAGAGTTTCTTCATCGAGCTACCACTACTCTATTGACCCCCGTGGTCTGCTGGACTGTCAACTGAAAGGTCAGGGGCTCAGATCTAAGTCACGTGTGCACTATTCAAGTCCACAGTTTGGTGGTAACATCACTGGCGTGAAGAGCAGTAGGTAGCGGAATAATTATTGCTTCCCTCAACCCTCCCAAAGGTCCACTCAGCCTATCATTCGCGAGATGGCGCGTCGGTAAAATGAGATGTAGGACGTCATTACATAACCATAGCCATAACAATTTTTTTATTGAACCGTTCTTTGACAGACAGGCACATACAAATAAGCATTGAAACGAAGCCTTAGGGAACAACAGGGAAGAAAGAAGCCCCCAAGGGACCTAGGTGCTAGGGTGGAGTGAAAAAGCAAAAATTCTAGAACCTCAACGTAATAGTGATAACTCGTTGCCTTTTGGTATAGTAAGTTATCATGTCAAATATTTCTTTAAAATTCGTTCTCTAAGATTTGCCCCAACGCGTTTTAAAATTTGACAATTTTAACAAAAATTGTCGAATTTATACAAATTTCAATAAATTTTTAAAATGTAATGCGCTAATTGCAATAGTGTTTAAGCATTTAATTATGACGTATTTAATGACCATGCAGGACAGAGGGAAGCATACATTGTTCTTGCTATGGTGGTTGCGCGAGTGATCAGTTGTAGAAAATCTGCAGATGCACCATGGTTTTTGAGTGTTTTAAGGACGAAGATTGAAGCAGAGCCACTTTCAACGACTTGGTTGATGTGTTCAGTCTGTGACTGATAGTTTTTCATCAATGGTGACGCCTAGAGCTTTTATTGAGGTAGAGCGAGGAATACCGGTGATTTGAGGGTTTGCCGGAGAGTGAAGATTGGCTACGTTTGATGACTGCCATTTCACGGGTTTTGGAAGGGTTTATTTTCAGGTTCTTTTCCTTTGACCAGTTGTAGATATGTTGAACTGTTTCTGCGGTATGAAGGGAGTTTGATCCGATGAAGAGGTAAGAATCATCCGTTCGTACTGAATTGTAGGCCTAATCATACTGCGTAATTGTCAGAATGAAAATATTAAACGAAGATTATTATTAGCCTATTATTATAAACAGTATCGTAGCTTAATAATAATAAATAATAATGATTACGACAATTTACATGGCGCCGTAACACGGCCATGCCGTTACAAGGGCGCCTTACAAAACAGTTGAGGCCTACGTTTTGTACAATTATAAATAAAAATATAGTTAAGCTAAATGTCTGTGTATAAACAGGAAATAGGTAATCAGTAATCACAATTTGTAACACATCAAGAATATGCTTCTACATATCGACGACTATGTTATAAGTGTCATTTGTATTATTCTTGGAAAATAAGGTAAATTTTAGAGAAAAATCATGATCTGAAATTGATCTTTTTGACCTTAAAATAACTTTTGATCATCTTACATTTGGTATCCCTGTTTCTTATCACAGGGAGCACTAATAGAGACGAGAAATGCAAGAAAAAAATTAATCAATTTCAACAATTATTGGCTGAGATCTGATCATTTTTCTTCGATTTTTGTTAGATTTTGTTAAATAGGGTATGTTCGGAGGCTTTGAGGGACCTCAGGATAACATTTCAAAATTCTGTAAAAAATATTTCTAGACAATATATGAATAGAATAATGGGAAAAAATAGGGAATGGTTGGTTTCTGCAATGTATCATTTTTCTGGACACCCCTAATATGCATGTAATATGGCTGCGTACCTTTCCTGTCATTCAATACGCGTATAAGTTCATACAATTCTGTTGAAGGCCTCGTTCTGCAAAATAGAGAGTGACATGGGGAGACAATCTCGTCCCCATCCCCGCCCGCAACAAGTAAGTCTTCCCATCCCCGCCCCATCCCCGCAGGGTTTGTCCCCATCCCCGCCCCATCCCGCAGGTTTTCTCCACATCCCCACCCCATCCCCGCAGGACGACATCACATTCCCCGCAAAAGTTTACACCAATTAAAATTTAAAAAATAACATATTTTAGCTTACAAAGCTATTTGTATTGCTGACTGCATTAGTTTGTTATTATCTTATCGACAGTTTGCATTAACCAAGTCTTGACCATTTCTGACTAGAAGGCTTCAAGAAATAAGAAAATCTCCTTATCAGTTCTCAAGTTCTTAACATCACCCGGGTTTCTTGCCGGCTCATTCCCCATTACCGCGGTATTACCGTGAGAGTAAACCCCATTACCGCGGTATTACCGCAATTGTTGTCTCCTTTACCGCGGTATTATCGCAATTGTTGTCCCCATTACCGCGGGATTTACCGCGGTTACCGAGGTTTCCCCGCGGGGAATTTCCCCATGTCACTCTCTACTGCAAAACTATAGTCTATGCAGAACCGTAAATTTCTTCAAGTGCGTAAACATCGATTCGCCTTAGAAAATGATTCATAAAAGCGGTACATTTATAACCACAGCGAGTTTTAGTGCCAATCAATGAAAGTGTAATTCACTAAGTTAAATGAATTGCACACTTTAATATTAGCATCACAAAGCGATGAAGGCTGCATAGGTCGACTAATAAAGAAGTTATTCCAGAAGTCGTCAGTAGACCTATAATCGCAATCATGAAAGTTCAATGTATACTTTTATTCTTCATATTTTCAAGTTTTGGAATGTTATGGAGAAACGTCGTAGTTGCGTTTGAGAAAACCCAAGATGACATCGGAACAGTGACATGTGCAATCGATGAACCATCGCTTGTGATTCCTCTCGACCAGTTGTCTCCATTGTTATCAGACCAGGATTCCTGCGTGGCTCCTGGGGCTCTGTGTGCCTTGCACTGTCTTCAAGACTCCGACTGCACTAACTACAACTACCGAAGGAATACCAGGACCTGTGATATCTTTCACTACACCCCGTCTAACTGTGCAGTAATGACGGGATGTTACCATGCTGAGGTCGGTTAGATCTTTACATTTTATTCACATTTAATAGGAGCTACCAGTAAAGAATAAATAGATTTTAAAAACAATCTGTTACAAAAAAGACGATGTATTCTCATACTAGTCAACAATTTTTAGAATTTAAGCAACTAAAATTGAACAAATTAGGACAGTACAGATTGGTGAATTTATGTATCATTATGAACGCAATTCCTTACCAGTAAATTATAGACAACTCTTCCTTCGTGCCTTCGAAATTCATTCCTACTTTACAAGAAGTTCTAAGTTATATCAACAACCTATTGCTCATAAAAATACTCTATCAGATTAGCAGGGATGTTTGAAACAGTATAGGCTACCCTCATTTACCACATTAACTGCCATAATTGTATTTTGTTGGTTTATAAAATAAAATGCAAAACTGAAATTGAAAAGTTGCTAATATTTGTGTACAGGGCATTTATTGCTATGGTGTCCTCTTACTTTCTTAGGTTGCGGGTCTTCAGAGTTGTCAAGCTACAGGTACGTCATGTTTCAAATAAAATCAAATCAAATTTACTGGAATCGATTCAGTAATTGACACATTCACAATGCACAGTGCATGATACTAATATTTTAAAGTTTACAGGTTATTCAAGTACTAATTATTCAATGTCCTGTAATATTGTACAAAATGGATGTTCAAAGTAACACGATAGTAGACTCATGAGGAGAAGAAGCTCAAATGCTTATCTAGTCATTCTCACCTTAGTGAAAACAAAATGGTTAAACATAAGGGGAACATGTATCAACACCGTAGCCAGCGTACATAATTATGCATGTACGTGCATGTATTCATACGTGAATGTACTTAATTATGTATGTTATACTATGCAAGCACAACCGCGTCTAGGTCCATGTAAGTATTCACAAATGTATGTGTGTGTATATATATATATATATATATATATATATTTATATATATATATATATATATTCATTCATTTCATTTCATATATTTATATAGCGCCTCTTCAAGATTTCTACTCAGAGGCGCTCCCGACTACAGCGCGGACACTGAATCGGAGTTTCACGCCAAAGCGCATGAGCAATTGCGAGTGAAGGACTTGCCCAGGGTCCCTACGCGGCGGCTTGAGGTGGATTCGAATTCTCAACCCTCCGGCTGCAAGGCACCGAACATACCTCTACACCACCGCCCCCATATGTGTGTGTGTAATTTGTGTGTATATATAGGCGATTAGGCGTACATGTTTCTGGGTTTATCTAAAACGTCTGTGTATAACCTCGCAAAGGGAGGTAACATGCAGATCTAAAATGCTATGATTTCACAAAGGTTGAAATAATTCGCTAGTAGTCTGTTAATCAACAGAACGTAAATTAAGTGAAAAACATTTCCGGAAGGATGGTCCAGTTCCTTAAAAAGTACAACGTGACTGCATTGTCCTAAGAAGGCGTGTCATCAGCAAGTCTCCACAGGCTGTTGAACACAGGCATATGCTTTGTCGAAAGGATAGCCGAAAAAAGGCAGAGTCCTCTAGTGTGTCCAATTTAAGGATTTCAAAAATATCTTGAAAAATGAGATGAGCGACGATTAAGTCGGCGTAGTTGAAGTCGAACTACAAAGACGTTACAATAGTCCAAGTGCTTCAGAATGAAAGAGTGGACGAGAATCACAGAGGCGTCGAATGATATATTTTGATGTATTACCATGTAAATAAAATGACCAAACCTCTCGTCGAGGAAGCATTAATATGTCGAGGAAACATTTTATATTCACCGAAGCTTGGCCAAATAAGCCCATCAAGAATAGTTATCTGCTATCGTTTTGTGCCAGATGAAAACCCGGTCCTAGGACAATATGGCGCGGAACGATTCGCTGGATAATCCTGAAACTAGAAGCCATAAGATCAAAGCCATGCGAGGGCGGAATATAGTTTGGTGTCGTCACTTTTCGTAGGGTGCCGAAAGTGATGTTGGCATGTTTGCTTCCGAGTAGGCTACAGTTGTGAAGAGCATTTACCATAACTTTTGTCGCTATTCCACCCGATTTGAATTGAGTGTAAAAAGGGAGTCTACACTTGATTCTTGAAAATTCAGTACGGATGAAATAACAGAATATTGAGGAAAATAAAATAAACTGTATCATTATGCCGAAAACTAAATGTTTATTACAGATTTGTTGTCTGTGGCAGCAGCAACAGCACCACCTACGTTGATGGATACCAGTGAGATCGCGGTCACCGTTGAAGAGTCGATACCTAACCTAGTGCGGACGAGCGAGTCATCAACCTCAATCCCATCCTTGGCCTCAACCACATCAACCTCAACTCCAACCTTTACCACGGACACAGCAACCTCAACTCCAACCTTTACCACAGACACAGCAACCTCAACTCCAACCTTTACCACAGACACAGCAACCTCAACTCCAACCTTTACCACAGACACAGCAACCTCAACTCCAACCTTTACCACAGACACAGCAACCTCAACTCCAACCTTTACCACAGACACAGCAACCTCAACTCCAACCTTTACCACAGACACAGCAACCTCAACTCCAACCTTTACCACAGACACAGCAACCTCAACTCCAACCTTTACCACAGACACAGCAACCTCAATTCCAACCTTTACCACAGACACAGCAACCTCAACTCCAACCTTTACCACGGACACAGCAACCCCAACTCCAATCTTTACCACAGACACAGCAACCTCAACTCCAACCTTTACCACAGACACAGCAACCTCAACTCCAACCTTTACCACGGACACAGCAACCTCAACTCCAATCTTTACCACAGACACAGCAACCTCAACTCCAACCTTTACCACTGACACAGCAACCTCACCTCCAACCTTTACCACAGACACAGCAACCTCAACTCCAACCTTTACCACAGACACAGCAACCTCAACTCCAACCTTTACCACAGACACAGCAACCTCAACTCCAACCTTTACCACAGACACAGCAACCTCAACTCCAACCTTTACCACAGACACAGCAACCTCAATCCCAACCTCAACCACAACCACATCCTTAACCTCAACCACATCCTTACCCTCAACCACGTCTCTAACCTCAACCACATCTTTAACCTCAACTAAATCAACGTCAACCCCATCTTTAACCTCAACCAAATCAACTTCAGCCCAATCTTTAACCTCAACCAAATCAACTTCAACCCTATCTTTGACCTCAAACAAGTCAACCTCAACCACATCTTTAACCTCAACCAAGTCAACCTCAACCACATCTTTAACCTCAACCAGATCTTCAGTAGCCACTTCGACGCACAAAGTTTCAACACTGCGCAGCACTGTTGGAACAACTGAAATGCTGACTATTCAGCCACCACCTTCTTTACCTGCTTTACTCGGTTGTGATGCTTTTCTCGGTGAGTAGGATATAAGCCTATCATTTAGGGGTGTCTAGAAAAATGATACAACACGGAAAATACCCATACTCAAGTTTTTCCCATTATTCTATTCATATGTTTCAATAAATATTTTTACAGAATTTTAACATGTTGTCCTGAGGTCGGTCAAAGCCCATAAACATAGACCACTTAAATATCCAGAACTGAAGGCACCCATAGAACTTGGATTCATTGTCAATTTACTCTTTTTATCACACAAATTAACGAAGAGTCTGATTTGGATCAACTCAATAGTTCTGTTTGACTCGACGATAGCTACATCTGGAAAAAATATCAAATCAAATCAAATGAAATTTATTTGAGTCGAGATGCAATGTACATTGTAATCAGTGTAATCAAGTTAACAATCATGGCGACAGTAGTAATTCAGTTATAGTAATTAATAAGTAAGACAGTAGTAATTCAGTTATAGTAATTAATAAGTAAGAATCTGTGTAAAGCATGACAGTGAGAGAGTATAGAAACTGAGTAGATGAAGGTCTAAGTCGACTCATGGAGAGAATTAGCTCACAGAGCTTATCTAGTCGTCCACATATAAGTAAGACAAATGAAGTGCAAGGAGAACAAGAATTAACACCGTGGGATGTAGAACTTATAAGCGGTACACAGAATAATTTAATCGCATGTCTGTAAAAGTTTTTTATATGCCAGTTTAAAGGAGTTAAGGGAGGATAGAGAACGGTTGCTAGGGTCAATAGCATTCCGTAGTTTTGGGCCTGCTATTCTAATAGTCAAGTGTCCAGTGTTCGTTTTGCAGCTGTTCAGGTGAAGGTTATGTCGTGATCTGGTATTGTAAGTATGGATGGTTGCATTAGTTCTAAAGTAGTTATTAAAATTGCTAGGTAAGGTGTGAGTCTGATGACGATACATGAAAGTAACCAGTTGGTAAGTGTATAGGTCATAGATGTTTAGTCGATTAAGCTTATTAAATAAGCTAAAGGAGTTAGCCAAGTAATAAGATCCCGTGATAGTTCTCAGTACTTTTTTTGGAGAAGGTGTATAGGCTGAAGAAAAGTTTTATAGCCTCCTGCCCATATTATGGTGCCATAGCTGAGGTAGGGTGCAATCAGAGTATCGTACAGGGTTAAAAGGGTATGGGAAGGAGACATTTTTTAGCCTTTTGGTAATTCCTATGGATTTAGCAATCTTTTTTTGAACTAATTTAATAATTATGAGGATGCCACTTAAGATGTTCATCAAGTATTATTCCGAAAAATTTGGTTTGAGAAATATAGACACCCAAATCAGGTACACTCAAGGTCATTTCAAGGTCAGAAGAAACGAAATCTATGAAAAATTTCGAAACCGAGCACACCACTAATGCAATGTAAATAGGCCTAAACGAACTAGCGAGTAGTGATAAAAACACAAAATGCGGATTTTCAAAAACCATTTTAAAAATATTTTCAAAATACTCTTGAAAAGTATTTTGTAGAAGTATTTAAAAAATACTTTTGAAAAGTATTTTGTAAAAGTATTTTAAAAATACTGTTGAAAAGTATTTTATTTTGTATTTTCAAAAACTTTTGAAAGTATTTTGCCCATCACTGGTCAAAATGAATCTGCTTATTAGGTTCGAATCCGCGGTAGTTAGAATCACAGACGTAGCGCGTTAGCTGAACAGATTGCCATGTCGTATTGTCAGAACAGTCCAGAATATCCAAAACGGTGGTGTTATGTAAGTATTTAGTTTATTCGAACGATACAAGAAGACACGGGGCTAATTCTCCATTCATCGACTGCCGGTTATTCGGGAGAAGGCTGCAAAGCAACATCGATTGATAAGAAAACCAGACTACCAATGGAAACAGAAAGTAAAACGTTTACCCGATAAAAAACAAATACATAGCAGGATGGTACTGTTTGAAGCACTGATGAGTGCCATTGTAACTAGTTAATTAACTGTATAGCCAGCTGTTTAATTAGACAGTTTTTTTATGCCTAAAAAGTCGCCATAGACATAGATAACTCGAGACGCTGTGAATATTAAGCATTGTACCTGTCACGTTTTAAGTGTATTCTTGTCTACAGGAACGCCCAACACTCTGATTCAGGCCAACCATGGATACGGCCTGGATCAGACATGGTCTGCCTACAAGTATGGATTCAGCGATTCTAATGGCGGATACTGGATCGGAATGGAAGTCCTCTACCGACTGACGAACAATGGAAAAAACTGGAAACTCTGCTTCGATTTGAATGATGAATATGGGTTGTTGTTCACAATTTCCTATAACCAATAATAGTGGACAGTGAGAGCGATGGCTATACGTTCCTCGCGACTGGCGCCACTGGAAGCTATGATCTGTTTGGATCAACAAGTCGAAACTATAAATTCTCGACAAAGGACGTGAACAATCAGCCATGTTGTTGCGAAGAGCAGGCCATCAAGTGCAAAGGTGGATGGTGGTACCCATGCACAGCAAGCCTGACCTCCCTTTCGGTAGCCTTGAATGGAGTCGGAAAGTGTGGATTTTTCTATAGTTTTCCCTTTGGTCCTCAAAATCAATTTATATACAGTTACGCAAGGATCAGTTAAGCTTAGATTGAATTATAATTACTAGCACATACATTTCCAGCTGACTTGAAATCATAGCGTACTTTAATCACCGTTTAACCACCGTTTTCATGAAGCCTTGATGCATGCCGAGCATCAGTTTTGTCTTGCACTTGTTATTCTATTCGTAACAGCTGTGCATTTTCCACTAGCGACCATAATTATAACAACAGCCTTTTCTCTATTAGATACAAACTTCAGCTATACGTCTGTCTTTCTTTTTGTACTATGTGGGATCAGTTAACCTTTCTCGAAGCGCAGGTACAATATTAATCGTAATCTGGAAAATACTACAGCGCTACTTAAAAGCTAAACGCAGGGCATCAGCTTATTCAAGCGCGTTGCGTCGTGTCAGAGATGCAAAGTGGTTATTTTGGCAAATTATTTACTTTGTATTTAATTGTATTATATTTTATACCTTTGTATATTAGTGTAAAACTGGAATAATGACATTAGGCAATAGATAATACCATGACTCTATAAATTACGTTTCTGACGTAATATCATTTGTGCGCCAGAGGATCTGTTTGGTAGAGCGTTGGGTCTGCAATTGAACATTAATGTGTTTCAGCGAAGAGGACTGCATTCAGCGACCCTCGCATACACTTGTCTCACACCTCAGAATTAGACATAGGCCTTCTAAACCAGTATGCGTATCAAACCAGTATGCGTAATTATGAATCAATCAATAATTATATCCACTGTCCTGCGTAGATGTTTCGTTATTATCGCTCCATCTTTCTGGAATAAATTGCTACTACATGAGCTCCTTTTCTGCGATTTTTCTTATATATTCGTTTATTATAAACAATCGGGCTGGCAAACCGCAGATCAGTACCTAATGCATTATAGTATAGGAAAAAGAAAAGAGGATGAAAAGGCCTAGACATTGGGATCACCGATTATTATAGGGTTAAGTTATCAAGTTATGCTTCGATAGAGGGCTCTTGATATAAAGTTCTTTTCATCCCTTGTTGACAAAATGAAGTCATATACTGCCGTTTGAATGTTGGGGAAATAGTCTTCACAGGACGTGAGTTTTGCTCCACATAACTGACGACAACAGTCGACCAGTAAGTAAGTAAGTAAGTGTATTCTTCGGCCGTCCTTGCTATCGCGTCCGCAGACAGTGAGTCCATCCGGAGATAACACAATCACTTTGTCCTTACCAGAAACTACTCGATTCTGATTCTATCCTCGGCTAAGGTATATCCCCACCAGGTTGGGCCACCATTGATCAGTTACCACCTGCAGGGCCTCAGAGGATAGACCGTGTGATCTCAGGGTCCATAGTAGATGGACTGATCTCGATCAAGAGGTCAAGATCTCATCGACGTGACGCCAAAGATCTTCGTCGTCACAAAGCGGCGCTGGTGGGTGCAAGTCAGCGTGTCTATGGATGATCATCTCGTGATACTCTTCTTGGTGCAACTGAAGGTTGCTTACTTCTGCCCAGCGCTTCACAGATTCCAGCTCCTTCTGGACTATGTCCATCGTCTTAGATCCAACCAACTTGATTATGAGATTCTCTGAATATACTGGTTGGAGGCCTGATTAGCTCGCAATGAAATTTGCTGGGCCAGCACCCGACCCATGCACAGTTCACAATGCTGGTGCTGATTGATGCTAGCTCGGACAACCATCCTTGAAACTTCGTTATATGCCATCGTTCCCTAAGGAAATCAACCAGTCTATTGTGTATACAGTCGGGGACATCCAGTCTTGATAGCTTATCCGCCAGAGTTGAATGACGGACCATATCAAAAGCGTTGGTTTGAGAAGCAACGTGACGTAATGGAGGATTTAGATCAGAGTTGATGTTGTCGATCCTCTTTGTCTGAAGGCTTATTGTTATGTCAGGAGGCTATTCATAGGTGGTTCTGTAAATGCTGGATACAAGAACCGGTGTACTAGTTCTCTCTCGACCAGCCTTGAGAGGACGGGGGGGTGACAGAAAACGGTCGGAAGTCCTCTGGAGCAACCGGTTGCACCACCCCGGCCACCGAGTGGATGATCGCGGTTTTCCGCTGAGCTGGTATGTGAGAGGAGGAGAGAGAGGTTGACAAGGTGGGTTATGACACAAGAGCATACAGGCGCTGTCAGACGCAGGTAGGGGCCTACCATGCAGGCAGTCGGTCTGCACCGTCAGAGGGCGCTGGCGACAGAATTTGGAACACTCTGTACTCAGTGTGAATATTGATTGGTTGCTCCACACTGTGTCCCGGAACGCAGAGGTGATGTAACCACTCTCAGTTGACACGGCTGCATAATGGTTGTTTAGGTCATCCGCTGTAAGAACACTCCCAGGCTCGGTAGTTGGTCTCCTCGTTATGATCTGCTGCACAGATCAAAAAGTTCGCTTCGTAGGTCAATGTCTTTAAGATGATGTTTAGTGGCCCGTTCAATTATTCGGCAAAGTCTGCGAGCAATGTCAGATCCCTTTTCGATTCTTCCAGCTCGCATTCATCTGTTCTTTTTACGCAATAGATATTTTACTAAGTTAGGGCGTCACGAAGAGAGGATCCGCCGATGTCTTGGTTATTGTCCTCAGAGCATAGACTAGGTCCAGCCTCGATGTCACATTGCTGTAGAATTGATTCAAAGTGTCTTGTGGGTCAGCGGTGGCAAAAATCCCTGAGGAGAGCCGGGTGCAGCTGCGGGGACCGTCGACGAAAGGTTACCCTAACAGATCTTTTTTTGACAAATCACAGTACCATTAGTTACTGCGATGATGGCGTTGTGATTATTCTAGGATGTTGACGGTAGTATATCAAAGCTCGAATATTAATAATGGACTTAGTAAGTTTGTTCCTCCGGGTCCGATGTTTAATCATCGGTATGAGTCCGTTTCTTTTCACGACTGCGCTCTCCTTCAGCTTGTTGAAGTCTCCTCCTAGGACGATATGAGTATTTGGATCTAACACCGATCGTTCCAATCTTGTTAATAGGGCATCTGTGTCGTATTATACTGGTCTTTGAGAGTGGTACTAGGCGCCAACGAAAACAGCTCTACCCGGAAGGGCTACTTTGACGAGGGCCACCAATTCCAGATTGATGGCACACCCTAGAATATATTTTCTAAGAGCCTGAGGGATTATTCATACCTCGGACCAAAAAAATAATAATTTCAGCGCTATGACAGTTCTATAGTATTGATCTTAATTTGTCCAAGATAAATCTGGTATTCTGCATGCATCTGGTAGGCCTAATGAAGATCTAGGTGCCTGTTACAGTAGTTGACGCATATTTCTACAGGAAGACTGTTTGACTCGAAGTCTTAGAGACTGATGGCAAGAGCTTTGCCCAGTTTCTTTCTTCAATGCCATGAAGGAAAGCAACTTTCTCAAAGGAATAGAAATAAAAAACTGTCCTTTTATTCGTGTATATCAGTATCTTTGCAATCACATAATTATGATGGTGTTACCTCTTTATTAGTCAATGAATTGTTAGGTAGCTGTAGCAGATTCATTGGCGCACATTTTGAGGTAAACATCATGGTGGTAGCCCACGCCATTCAAAAGTTATACCTGATGTACCCGAGGCACCAGGGGGCGGGTGGATACCACCCCTTAGTTTTCGACTATAGCTTATTGCCTATTCTTCCTAGAAGAGAAACAATTATACCATTCTTTAGAGGGAATGTCGATGTAAACATTAATATAGCAAGTAACTCAGATATCGTCATCATTATTAGAGGTAGGCTATTGTCAAGATAATTGAAACTAAAGGCCTTTAAATTAATACAGCGTCACTTCATTTGGAACTCGCAACAGTGATTTCTCTCTTAAAGAACCATATACATTTCCATCTCCTCTTTCTCTTGTATTGCAAACACACCCTCTTGGTTTGAATAAGTTTTAGCTTTATTTTCCTTTCACTGATTCTCCCCTTCAGCTTTATGAGCAACTACCGTTTATACAGACTTGTGAAACGATATTTCTCGATCTACATACTCGCCAGATTCTTGTTGATCATCTTGTCAAACATTATCAAGGGTAGCATAGTCCAAGAATTCAGTTTTGTTCTCCAAAAGTAAAATCCTTTACTGTATACGATGGTGTGATTTATTGACACCTGGAATCGCCTTTCACGACTATGGGTAAGAGTACAGATGGCCCGGCACAGGCAACTCATGCCATAGGCAATCATGAGATCTATAAGACATTAGTTTTTATTAGAATCCGTAAGTTGGCTTTCGACGTCAAGCAGAGATGAATTCATTTAGTTCACTCCATGTCCATATACCTACTTGTCGCCACACTGAAAATCCATAATAATTATTGATCTTTTTCTTCTTTCGGTTCTCTGCCCTCAGGCAGGTTCATACGTCCAACGACGCCATTTTTCCCTATTCTGAGCCTCTTTCTTCACTTTGCTGTAGCCGTTTTTCTCCATCGTCCAGTCATAATTGATAGTGGCGGTTAATGAGCTTCTCTCACCTGTAGCCTAAATGTCTGGCATGGGTTGTCCATATTCATTAGCATATTTATCACCAGGAAGGGAATCAATTCTGACGGCCATACTTATACAGCTTAGGACGTCTAATGCCGTTGGCTTGGACATGGGTAGCCTGTGTCTCTAAGCCACATTGAGCCAGTAAAGAATCTGTTATCAGCAGGGCTGTTTAACTTTAGCGGACAAGGAAAAGAAATAGCATTAATACGAAAAAACCTGTCTTAAAAAGAATGCCGAATACATTAAGTTGCCAAACTGAATATAGATTAACCCTCGGGCTACAAAGGGGGGTGGTTACCACCCCGCCTTACGTTTTTATGCATATTTTTTTTCATATGGAATATAATTTTTGCATTTTAGGTAGCTGTAGCAGATTCATTGGCGCACATTTTGAGGTAAACATCATGGTGGTAGCCCACGCCATTCAAAAGTTATACCTGATGTACCCGAGGCACCAGAGGGGCGGGTGGATACCACCCCCTTAGTTTTTCGACTATAGCTTATTGACTATTCTTCCTAGAAGAGAAACAATTATACCATTCTTTAGAGGGAATGTCGATGTAAACATTAATATAGCAAGTAACTCAGATATCGTCATCATTATTAGAGGTAGGCTATTGTCAAGATAATTGAAACTAAAGGCCTTTAAATTAATACAGCGTCACTTCATTTGGAACTCGCTAGAGGCGCTATCGACCAGACAGTACATCGCCACAACCGAATAGAACAGCTTTCAAGCGCTTAATTAAAAGAAATCGCAGAGGAAACCCAAGGAGTTCACACTGCAGGTTATTAGACAACTTATTGCAGAAACATGTAGTGATCGCCGTGACATTTTTTTGCAGGACAGTGGATATAATTACTATTAATTTGTTCCTTTGTACGCATGCAGGTATGGTAGCCTACACAATAAATGAGTCTGCGGTGTAAGCCAGGGTCGTTGAACGAAACGCTGTCAGCTCGAACCCACAGTCGTTGGATTACAGATCCAACATTCCACCGAACAGATCTTCTGAAGCAAGCATCATATTATCACAGAAACGTAATTATATGCGAATGGCATTATTCCCAAGGTATAATTCAAAAGTCTAAAATAAAACACAAAGTAAATAAGTTGCCTAAGATAACAATTTGAATTTCTGAACAGTCTGTCACAAGGCAGAGCTGGTGAATAAGCTGGTGCCCTGCGCTAAGGTTTGAAGTAGTATTTTCCAGATTACAATAATAGTATTGGATCTGCGCTTCACGAAAGGTTTACTGGTAGGCCAACACACAGTACACAAAGAAAGAAAGGCGTATGGTTGCAGTTTAAATAAAATTTCGTTCAACACAATGCAACAACAATGTAAGTAATGTAAACTTAGGCGAAACCATCAACATATAAATTATACCAATGAACAATTAGGTCTATATCTAAGAGAGAAAAGTAGTTTATTGTGTGGTTGTTAGCGACAAATGTAATTAACGCATTGAAGAAGAAGTGCAAGACAAAACAGAAGCTCGTCATGCTTCCAAGCTTCATTGAGTGTGCTCTTCTCATATTCTGGTTCACAAATAGCATAACCAGTCACATATATTTCATAAAACAGTGTCTTAAGAGTTAATAACATTTGCGGTTATATGAAGTCAGTAGTAAATGTATGTGCTTGCTTCAAAAACTAAGTTTGACTGATCCTTGCGTAACTGTACTTAAATTGTATGGGAGGACCATAGGGAACACTATAGAAGAATCCACACTTTCCGACGCCATTCAAGGCTACCGAAGCGGACGTCAAGCTTGCTGTGCATGGGTACCACCATCCACCTTTGCACTGTATGGCATGCTCTGCGCAACAACATGGCTGATTGTTCACGTCCTTTGTCGAGAATTTATATTTTCGACTTGTTGATCCAAACGGATCATAGCTTCCAGTGGCGCCAGTCGCGAGGAACGTATAGCCATCGCTCTCACTGTCCACCATATATTGGTTATAGGAAATTGTGAGCAACAACCCATATTCATCTTTCAAATCGAAGCAGAGTTTCCAGTTTTTTCCATTGTTCGTCAGTCGGTAGAGGACTTCCATTCCGATCCAGTATCCGCCGTTAGAATCGCTGAATCCATACTTGTAGGCAGACCATGTCTGATCCAGACCGTATCCAAGGTTGGCCTGAATCAGAGTGTTGGGCGTTCCTGTAGACAAGAATACACTTAAAACGTGACAGGTACAATGCTTAATATTCACAGCGTCTCGAGTTACCTATGTCTATGGCGACTTTTTAGGCATAAAAAAACTGTCTAATTAAACAGCTGGCTATACAGTTAATTAACTAGTTACAGTGGCACTCATCAGCGCTTCAAACAGTACCATCCCACTATGCATTTGTTTTTTGATCTTGTAAACATTTTACTTTCTGTTTCCATTGATAGTCAGGTTTTCTTATCAATCGATGTTGCTTTGCAACCTTCTCCCGGATAACCAGCAGTCGATGAATGGAGAATTGTATCGTTCGAATGAATTAAATACATACATAACACCACCGTTTTGGATATTCTGGGCTGATCTGACAATACGACAATCTGTTCAGGTAACGCGCTACGTCTGTGATTCTAACTACCGCGGATTCGAACCTAATAGCAGATTCATTGTGACCAGTGATGAGCAAAATAGGCCTACTTTCAAAAGTTTTTGAAAATACAAAATAAAATACTTTTCAAAAGTATTTTAAAACACCTTTATAAAATACTTTTCAAAAGTATTTTTAAAATACTTCTACAAAATACTTTTCAAAAGTTTCAAAATATTTTTGAAAATGGTTTTGGAAAATACTTGTGAGAAATCCGCATTTTGTGCTTTTATCACTACTCGCTAGTGCGCTTAGGCCTATTTACATTGCGTTAGTGGTGTGCTCGGTTTTGAAATTTTTCATAGATTTCGTTTCTTCTGACTTTGAAATGACCTTGAATGTACCTGATTTGGGTGTCTATATTTTTTCCAGATGTAGCTCTCGTCGAGTCAAACAGAACACAAGAGTTAATCCAAATCAGACTCTTCATTAATATTTGTGATAAAAAGAGTAAATTGACAATGAATCCAAGTTCTATGGATGCCTTAAGTCCTGGATCTTTAAGTGGTCTATGTTTGGGGGCTTTGACCAACCTCAGGACAACATTTTAAAATTCTGTAAAAATATTTATAGAAACATATGAATAGAATAATGGGAAAAACTTGAGTATGGGTCTTTTCTGTGATGTGTCATTTTTCTAGACACCCCTAAATTATAGGCTTATATCCTACTCACCTAGAAAAGTATCACAACCGAGAAGAGCAGGTACAGAAGGTGGTGGCTGAATGGTCAGCATTTCAGTTGTTCCAACAGTGCTGCGCAGTGTTGAAACTTTGTGCGTCGAAGTGGCTACTGAAGATCTGGTTGAGGTTAAGGATGTGGTTGAGGGTGACTTGGTTGAGGTTAAGGATGTGGTTGAGGTTGACTTGGTTGAGATCAAAGATAGGGTTGAAGTTGATTTGGTTGAGGTTAAAGATTGGGCTGAAGTTGATTTGGTTGAGGTTAAAGATGGGGTTGACGTTGATTTAGTTGAGGTTAAAGATGTGGTTGAGATTAGAGACACGGTTGAGGGTAAGGATGTGGTTGAGGTTAAGGATGTGGTTGTGGTTGAGGTTGATTTGGTTGAGGCTAAGGATGGGGTTGAGGTTGATTTAGTTGAGGTAAAAAATAGGGTTGAGGTGGATTTGGTTGAGGTTAAAGATGGGGTTGAGGTTGATTTAGTTGAGGTTAAAGATATGGTTGATTTTAGAGACACGGTTGAGGGTAAGGATGTGGTTGAGGTTAAGGATGTGGTTGTGGTTGAGGTTGATTTGGTTGAGGCTAAGGATGGAGTTGAGGTTGATTTAGTTGAGGTAAAAAATAGGGTTGAGGTGGATTTGGTTGAGGTTAAAGATGGGGTTGAGGTTGATTTAGTTGAGGTTAAAGATGTGGTTGAGGTTAGAGACGCCGTTGAGGGTAAGGATGTGGTTGAGGTTAAGGATGGGGTTGTGGTTGAGGTTGATTTGGTTGAGGCTAAGGATGGGGTTGAGGCTGATGTGGTTGAGGTAAAAAATGGGGTTGAGGTGGATTTGGTTGAGGTTAAAGATGGGGTTGAGGTTAATTTATTTGAGGTTAAAGATGTGGGTGAGGTTAGAGACGCGGTGGAGGGTAAGGATGTTGTTGAGGTTAAGGCTGTGGCTGAGATTAAGGATGGGGTTGAGGTTAAGGATGTCGTTGAGGTTAAGGATGGGGTTGAGGTAAAAGATGTGGTTGAGGTTAAGGATGTGACTGAGGTTAAGGATGTGGCTGAGATTAACGATGGAGTTGAGGTTAAGGATGTGGTTGAGGTTAAGGATGGGGTCGAGGTTAAGGTTGTGGCTGAGGTTAAGGATGTGGCTGAGGTTAAGGATGTGGCTGAGGTTGAAGATGGGGTTGAGGTTAAGGTTGATTTGGTTGAGACTAAGGATGGGGTTGAGGCTGATGTGGTTGAGGTAAAAAATGGGGTTGAGGTGGATTTGGTTGGGGTTAAGGATTGAGTATAGTTTGATATGATTGAGGTTAAGGATGGGCTTGAGGTTGATTTGGTTGAGGCTAAAGATGGGGTTGAGGTTGATTTGTTTGAGGTCAGGGATGGGGTTGAGGTTGATGTGGTTGAGGTTAAGGGTGTGGTTGAGGTTAAGGATGTGGTTGAGGTTGACTTGGTTGAGGTTAAAGATAGGGTTGAAGTTGATTTGGTTGAGGTTAATGATTGGGCTGAAGTTGATTTGGTTGAGGTTAAAGATGGGGTTGAGGTTGATGTGGTTGATGTTAAGGATAAGGTTGAGATTGCTGTGGTTGAGGTTAAGGATGGGATTGAGATTGATGTGGTTGAGGTTAAGGATAAGGTTGAGATTGCTGTGGTTGAGGTTAAGGATGGGGTTGAGGTTGATGTGGTTGAGGTTAAGAGTGGAGTTGAAGTTGATGTGGTTGAGGTTAAAGATGGGGATGACGTTGATGTGTCTGTGGTTAACATTAAGGTTGAGGTTGAGGTGTCTGTAGTAAAAAGTTGGGGTTGAGATTGATTTGTCTTTGGTTAAGGTTGGGGTTGAGGTTGATGTGGGTGAGGTTAAGGATGGGGTTGAGGTTGATGTGGTTGAGGTCAAGGATAGGGTAGAGATTGATGTGGCTGAGGTTACAGATGGGGATGAGGTTGTTGTCGTGGAGGCTAAGGATGGGGTTGAAGTTGACGTGGTTGGAGTTAGGGATGGGACTGAGATTGATGTGGTTGAGGTTAAGGACGCGGTTGAGATTGATGTGGTTGAGGTCAAGGATGGGGTTGAGATTGATGTGGTTGAGGTCATGGATGGAGATGAGGTTGATGTGGCTGAGGTCAAGGATGGGGTTGAGATTGATGTGGTGGAGGTTAAGGATGGAGTTGAAGTTGATGTGGTTGAGGTTAAGAATGGAGTTAAGGTTGATGTGGTTGAGGCTAAGGATAAGGTTGAGATTGATGTGGTTGAGGTTAAAGATTGGGTTGAGATTGATTGGGATGAGGTTAAGGCTGGACTTGAGGTTGATGTGGCTGAGGTTAAGGATGGGGATGAGGTTGATGTGGTTGAGGTTAAGGATGGGGATGAGGTTGATGTGGTTGAGGTTAAGGATGGAGATGAGGTTGATGTGACTGAGGTTACGGATGGGGATGAGGTTGATGTGATTGAGATCAAGGATGGGGATGAGGTTGATGTTATTAAGGTTAAGGATGGAGTTGTTGCTGTGGTTGAGGCTAAGGATGAAGTTGAGGTTGTGGATGGGGTTGAAGTTGATGGGGTTGAGGTCAAGGGTGGGGTTGAGGTTGATGTAGTTGAGGTTAAAGATGAGGTTGGGGTTGATGTGGCTGAGATCGAGGATGGAGTTGAGGTTGATGTGGCTGAGATTAGGGTTGTGGTTGAGGTTGGTGTTGCAGAGTTTAAGGTTGGGGTTGAGATTGATGTGGTTGGGGTTAAGGATGGAGTTGAGGTTGATGTAGCTGAGGTTAAGGATTGCGCTGAAGTTGATGACGAAGTCGCCCGCACTGGGTTCGGTGTCGACTCTTCCGAGTTGACAGCGATCTCAGTTGTATCCAGCAATGTAGGTGCTGCTGTTGCTGTTGCCATGGACAACACATTTACAATAAATGTTTAGTTTTCAACATGCAGTTTACTGTCGTTTAGTCAATATTCCTTTAGCTCATCCATACTGAATTTTATAGTATTAAGTATAGCCTCACTTTTTAACACTCATTTCAAATCGGGTCCAATAGACGACAAAAGCACTGGAACATCGGGTGCACGGCCCGTAGGTTTAAGATGCTCTTCAAAAGTATACTCGGAAGCAAACATGCTAACAACGCTTTCAGCACCCTACAAAAGTTCACAACACCAAATTATATTCCGCCCACGCATATCATTCGAGCTAATGGCTTGTTATTTTCGGAGTCCTCAGCGAATTGTTCCGCACTGAATTGCCCTAGGACCGGATATTTACACTGGCACAAAAAGGATGCTTTTCTTACGACGATTCAGTCATCTGTTCACGAAATGGATCATCCTTCCTGAACACGTGTTCACCTTATTTACGTCGACAGACAGCTCTCGAAACATTTCAATCCATTTGAAGTCGTGCCTTTTGAGATCTGCACGATTACTATGTATAATATAATATTATATATATAATGTAACATTCATAAATGCTTACATAGGCCTACACAGATTAGTGCAATCATAGTATTACATAAAAAGATACATTCACGCATGCATACATGCACGCTAAAAAAACTAAAAGACATGCAGACGTAGAAACATAACTTACCTGTAGATTGACAACTCTGAAGACCAGCAACCTGTGAAAATAAGAGAACAACATAGCATTAAATGCACAAATCAACAGTAATAGTTATGCAATACATCGTCTTGTTTCTAACATATTTATTCCAGAAATTCATTTACTTTTATAATCGTGACTACTTAACTCATTAAGATTTAAGATCTTACTTACCTCAGCATGGTAACATCCCATCACTACTGCACAGTTAGACGGGGTGTAGTGAAAGATTTCACAGGTCCTGGTATTTCTTCGGTAGTTGTAGTTGGTGCATTCGGAGTCTTGAAGACAGTACAAGGCACACAGAGCCCCAGGAGCCACGCAGGAATCCTGGTCTGATAACAACGGAGACAACTGGTCGAGAGGAATCACAAGCGATGGTTCATCGATTGCACAGGTCACTATTCCGATATCATTTTGGGTTTTCTCAAACGCAACCACAACATTTCTCCATAACATTCCAAAGCTGGAATATACGAAGAAGAAAATTATGCACCGATATTTCATGATTGCGTTTATAGGTCTACTTATGTCTCCTAAATACTTGTATATGGGTAGCTATTCCTTCGCTTGATCGCGATATTTATTTAAGTAAGCGAAAAACTTATGCCGATTACCAGTTATGGGCCTACAGTAGCGAGTGTTTTCTGTTTCAATTTTAGCTTATCTAATGAAACGTTTCATGAATCGAAGTCAAGACTCAAAGAATCGCGTGTAGCGTTGGAGAAAAACGGCTTTAAACTGAACTTAGCGCAGTCACGTGTCTTGATTGGCAGATAAAGGCACGCAAGCATGGATACGTTATTGCAATATATATATATATATATATATATATATATATATATATATATATATATATATATATATATATATATATATATATATATATATTGCAATATACGTTACTGCATCCTTCATCAAATATTCGTTTAATAGATATATTCATAGAATGGGTGCGTTGAGCTAGTCCCCGTTGCTGCCGCCAACCGCCGCCACCGCCAACCGCCATGTTCTCAGTTCGCAACCAATCTCTAGGCTATCGACTCCTAGTGCTTTGTTCACTTACTTAATATATCAGCAGCAGGACAGGAGCAAAACTTGCTCACTAGGTCCATGTCAAAGAGCAACTGACTAACAGTCTAACAATCAGTCGATGTCAGATCACCAGTTATTTATTACTGCCTTACTGCGTAACTACTTATTGCTTTACTAGCTATACAGTACTTAGTACCAACACTCAGATGCTGTCATGTTATATGACGTCACGCACTACTTTCGTAGAAAATGGCGTTTATTAAATGCAAACGTCTCGTTAAAGCTTGCCCTGGGTCTCACTTGACTGCATAGCTGACTGTTTTTGTCCTCTAATAATTAATTTAATAATTAATTTAACACTTCTTTCTATTGTAACTGGTTGTAGCTGCCAGCCTGTCAGAAAATAAAACGAACCACCCTATATATATATATATTTATAAAGTCAGTGGATAAGCATGTGACTTAGTCGACTGAGTCGCTAATTGGACTGAGTCGTTAAGTAAGTCGCTAACTCTCTAAATCAGTCGCGAACTCCTTAGTTAGCGACTCCGGGGACTACGATGAGTGGTATAAGTTGTACACCGTCTGGGTACTTTGGCGGGATTTTCCAACAATTTATAAGGGACCCGTGTGTTGGTGTATGGTTAGACTGGAATTGCTGGTTGGTCCTGTCTTCAAAATTATCATCTAGTGACTATGCAGATGTGGAAGACGGCGCTTCAAGTCAAGATCCCGGAAAATAAGGTTTGAAAGCAATCTAAAGAGATAGAGAAGGAAAGAAGCTGAAGAGGCGGAGAGACAGACCCAGAAGGAAGAACATGAATTTTGGCTGTTTAATTCAGGTCAAGTTGCAGCTGCGGCTAGGAAAGCCGAGGTGGAAGAAGAATGAATACTGAGAAGAGAAAGTTAATAGCTGAGACTGAAGTTGGTAAAGCAGAAGAAACACGATAGAAAATTCCAGGTTGATTTGGAAATTGAGAGACAAATGCAGTTTGAGTCGAAATTGAGACGGTTGTATGGAGTCAAAATGTAGGCAGGACCTGCTAGGTAAACATATAGGTTCAATTTCATCTGAGTGATTCCTATCAATTCTGCTTTCAGCATACTTCGGTGCAATTCTATGACGATAAAATGACTTTTCTCTACGAGGCAGCGTTTCTGTGTCGCTGAGAGATATCGGCTTTTGATATTTACATTTAATTGTAATTTATTATTGAGTTGTCGGTAGACAGCCTTTATCTAGGGTTGCGACGAATCTACGAACAACACAGGAAGAGCTCGATAAAATGTTCTCTGCAAACACACAGTACAGATGAATACATATACAAAATATTCATATGACATGTTTAAGCTGAATGAAAGTCGATTAACACAACACGGATATGTTGACTGCATACTGCATAGAATTCGTGCGGAGAAACTATAGAGAAGCCGAATGAGGGCCTCATGCATGCAACAGAGGCCGACCTATTAAGAGCTGCTGAATGAATGTTCTATCAATAATTGCTCTTTATCTACTATTAAAATGAACCCACTGCTTCTAAGGTTTGTTCAAGAATGTCTGCATATTTCCGAAATGTATACGTAATTGTTAGACTATTTGCTTAAATTTAAAACAGGCCGTTATTTGCTGCAAGTCAACAGCATTTCGCTGCCCTGTGCCTTCACCGTCCATCACGAATGATCGGAAGAAGAATAATAATAGCATTAACGGTAATGACAATAGCAGTGACAATTTTATTTCGGTGTATGACCTGAGTGCAACCAGGAATTGACTTTTTCTGAGCAAGCGAAGACAATATGACGCACATGCTTTTATCATCTGTACCACATCCACACTTTACACCACTGTCAAAGCTGCTTCTACCCTGATGCATACATTCGCATGCACTAGGTTGGATTAAGGTAACACCCTCTATGCGGGCTTTATGGTGTGTGCTTTTCTCATATAATTCTCAACAACCTAATTAATTGGGGAGATTTCTTTAAAACACTGTTTAAAACACTGAAACACGAATAAAGAAAATTGCAATGTAAATTCGGCTGCAAAATTATTTAAGCTGTGTCAGTGTGTGATAATGTTGAAAACTAAGCATCATTGATCCTCATTTAACTGTATCTAAACTATGTGGGAGCTCCAGCGGGAAGACTCCAGGGAAAGCCGCACTTTCCGGCTTCATTCATAATTACTGAACAAAACGTCAAGCTTGCCGTGCACGAGTACCACTAACCACATTTGCAGTTCATGGCATGCTCTTCACTACAACATGGCTGAGTGTTCACGTCCTTTTGTCGAGAATTTATATTTTCGGTTTGTCGATCCAAACGGGTCAAAGCTTCCAGTTACGCCGGTCATAAAGTACGTATAGCCATCCGCACTGTCCGTTACAAATTTGCCATAGAAAATAGTTAGCATTGTCCCTGTGTGATATTGATATTGAACATCGACGCAGATCTTCCAGTGAAACAAATGAAGTTAAGAACCGATGGAAGGAGTATGTGGAGGAACTCTACAGAAGTGAAGATGGAGAACTGCACGACAATCAGGGACTGGAGAAGGAAGAGGAGACTCGAGGGAGGGAGGAAGATATTGGCCCAGAGGCGCTGGGAGAGGAGGTAAGAGCGGCCACAAAGGAGCTAAAAATACCAAAGCAGAGGGAATAGACAAAAGTCTGGAGGATGGAGCCATGAAAGAACTAATAAGGATATGCCAAGATAAATATACAACGGGAGTATGGCCGGACGACTTCCTTCTATCCATAATAATACCAATTAAAAAAAAGTCAAATGCGAGTATCACCGAACCAGCAGCCTTCTCACCCATGCGTCAAAAGTCATGATAAGAATACTAGCAAATAGAATACAAGCAAAAACAGAGGCAGTTGAGGGGCTGGGAGACGATCAATTTGGTTTAAGGGCATGGGAACTACCGACGCGATCGGAACACTAAGAGTTCTAACAAAGAGGAGCTGCCAGAATGGTCAGGATGTACCTATAGGCTTCGTGGATTATGAATGGATGGATTGGAGAGACAGAAGATTGATAGGAAACTTATACATGGACAAAAGATGCGAATAAGAATAGATGGAGAGTACTCGGAACCTGGATAGGTTGGCAGAGGTGTGAGACAAGGATGCCCACTGTCACCGTTACTATTTAACATCTATATAGAAGAGCTAGTCAGAGAAACAGTAGAGGATATGGAGGAGGGGATAAAGGTAGGTGGAAGATGGATCAAGGCATTGAGATTTGCAGATGATCCGGCAATGTTGGCGAGAAACCAGAAAGGTCTACTGTTGTAACAGTCAGTGATGGATAGGCTGAACACAACATCAACCGAATATGGAATGAAGATTAGCATCAAAAAGACAAAGGCATTGAAGATAAGTAAAGGAAAGGAAACTGCAGTCAGAATACACATTGGAGGAAAAAAGATGGAATAGGTCAAAGAATTCTGCTACCTAGGGAGTATGATCACGACAGATGCCAAATGCCACAGAGAAAGTTAAAAGAAGGATAGCAACAGGAAAGTAGGCATTCTCAAACAGGAGAGAATTACTGCGAGGAAAACTAAAAAAGGAATCTGAAGATAAGAATGATAAAGACACTAGTGAGGAGTGTGGTGTTGTATGGATCAGAGACATGGACAATAAGAAAAGCGGATGTATAAGAAGACTGGAAGCTTTCGAAATGTGAACATAGAGAAGAATGGAGAAAATCAGCTGCATGGACAGAGCGTGTAACAGATAAAGAAGTGATGGGAAGAATCGAAGAAGAAAGAGTCCTGATACGCACAGTCCTGATACGCACAATAGGAGAGAGAGAGAGAGAGAGCGAGAGAGAGAGAGAGAGAGAGAGAGAGAGAGAGAGAGAGAGAGAGAGAGAGAGAGAGAGAGAGAGAAATGGATCGGACACACGCTGAGAGGAGACTCAATACTCAGAATGGTCATTGAAGGGAAAATGGAGGGGAGGAAGACAAGAGGAAGAACAAGACAGGTGTTGCTGGATTCGATGGTGACAAACGGTTACAGGAAGTTGAAAGAAGAGGCCCAACAACGAGAGGAGTGGTGACGGCGGACATTTGAACCTGCCTAAGAGGCAGAGAACCAGAAGAAGAGAAGAAGATATATATATTAGGGTGTTTCTTTTTTTCCAACTTTGGATTTCTCAAAGTCTCACCCCTAAACTTGTTCTTTTGGTCAAATTAATATCTTCTACAAAATTTTAGTCAATTTGGTTAACATTTAGAGGTCGCTCAACAGAGTTGAATTGCTTGGGGTAGGCCTATGCATGTTTTCGGTCTTCAGCACAAACTACGCAATACAAATAGGATTTCAATAATAAAATTTAGATTTTTTTTGCTTCTACCTATTTATTTCTTTTGTATTTTACTTATCTGTTTTTATTTTGTTCAACACTAATAATAAAATATTATTGTTATAATTATTATTAATAATAATAGCAATAATAATTATAATAGAGATTCGAGTGCCATAATTCGTATAAAATCGATAAATCAGAGAAACAATTCAGAAGCACTGTATGATTGTTATATTTACTTCCAATCCTCCATACTAACTTACAAGGAGCTGTTGGTGGACTCACAACACCTGCAAGCTGTAGAAAGAGGGCACGAGTTAACATTATGACAGCCAGCTTATGGCTGCAGTCCTCAATTGAACCAAATTGAGCGACAGAAAGGCTACGTCTGTATTAGCAACAGTTGCTCAAAGTCTTGGTCATGATGTCTATGAGTTAAATATAAACCATTCGTCAATTCACAGAAGAGCACAGCACTATCGAGCTAAAATTGTTTCACAGCTTAAAGAACAGTTTAAAGGAAATGTCTCTCTTGAGATCCACTGGGATGGTAAACTCCTGAGATACTTCACTGGGCAGGAGGTTATTGATCGATTGCCAGTAATTGTTGCAGGAGCTGGAGTGAACCAGTTGCTTGGTGTTCCAAAATTGACTTTCAGTAGGCTACTGGTCTCAGATCTCAGTCTCACTAGATCTATAGGCTCAGATCTCAGCCGTATCCCGTTTGATAGGAAATTGGTGCCTTGTAGATCGTATTGCTTCCATGTGTTTTGATACCACTTCCAGTAACACAGGAAATAGAAATGTCGCTTGTGTTCTGCTGGAACAGAAACTCGGGAAGAAGCTTTTGCACCTGGCATTTCGGCACCACATAATGGAGTTAGTTCCAGCTTGCAGCCTTCCACGACAGTTTGCATTGACCTCAGGGCCAGACGTTGCCACCTGTAAACGTTTCCAGATTAACTGGACTAACATTGATCAGACCAGATATAAACCTGAAGCAGCTCATGAAGAGGTAACAAGTCTGCTGAAAGATGACAAGGACAGCCTGTTGGCATTTTCTGAAAGCCAGCTTCACTATTATCAGCCCAGAGATGATTTTTCTCCTGGAGCCATACATCATGCCAGATAGATATTAAAGGCAATGTACTCTTTAAATATATGGGTGTTTCACTGCCAATTTAAAAGAGGAGAAGGGACTGCGGAGCATGTGCATCTTCATTGTTCGAATCTGTGTCAAGGCCTGGTTCACTTCTCCAAATCCAATTGCATCTTCAAATGATCATGATCTCCACTTCCTTCAGCTCTTGGACCCGTACGAAACAGTGAACAAGTTCATTGCCAATGCCAGAAGAAAGAAATTTGCTGATCACCTTTGGTATATCAGTAAAGAACTCACTGGCTTTGCCGTTTTTATGCGACAGTGCCTGTTGAATCCAACGAGCAGTGGTAAAGGCAATTAATGAGAAGAAAAGTTTTGAAGAGCCTGTAAAACGGGACAAAATATATAAGGTAATGCCAAAACATGCGAATTGAGGACTCGTGACAAAAATACGATGCAATTCTTCTGCCGGCTTGGAATTCCGGCTGGATTCCTGAATTGTGACCGGGACTTATGACGTCATCGAGACGATTACAAGGATGCCATCAAGACTGTTGAACATCTGAGGTTGTCAGTGGCACTGCTGAAAGAGGCGTTGCCCTCATTGAGGAGTAGGCCTTACAGCAACATTATTACGAAGAAAGAAAATCAGAAACAGTATTTACTTCAAGTCGTCCAGAGACACCGTCGACTATTTCCAACTTGCAAAATAGACTTCTTTCCTGCCAGGTCATTGCCAGGAAATTTTTTAGACAAGTAGACAATAGGCACTCATCAGTAGACCTGTAATCAAGCTTCATAGACTCTCTACAGCTAATGATTGTTAAAGCTGGTGGAACTGAGAACAGGCACCGTTTGTGATGTGGCGTATAGCCAAGGTAAGCGGCCGCCCGTTCCAGAAAGTCGGACCAACCACAGAGAAGGAACGGCTCTGAATTTATGCAGAGCCGGCGAATGGGGACAGCCGAGCCATCATGGACAGAGGAGAGCAATGATGCGAGGCGGCCTGTGCAAGAAGAAAGAGGGCAATCATGCGTAGGAAATATAGATATTGACAGGTAGCATGCAATTCTACGTGTCACTGTTAAATGAAACCGTGTCCTACTAAGACTTTCTGCATTGGCTACCATGTGGTCTGCCACATAGACATAATGAATTCAATGAGAGGTTACAATAACAATCATATCGTCGCTAATTATCTAAACCTTAATATCGTCATCATATTCGTTTATTTAACACAAAACGTTTTTGAAAAGCATGCGTGGTACGAAGATCTTATTGTTCTTTGTTGTAAGTTCGAAGGGGTGAGGCCTAGGGCGTAGGTTATAGTTACTAACAGACCGAGTTGGAAAGAGCCTGCGGAGGACATGGTTGTTATCTTGGATGATAGCAGCGAAGAGGGCTGCGTCAGCGGCTTCAGCCATTTGGGTCGCGGTCGGGGCATCCTGAGGTAGAAAGCCAGCCCTCTTGACCCGTCTCATGAGCCCCACGACACGATCAACTTCGCTCGAGCTCATCAGGCCCCACCAGGCGGGGGACGCATACAGTAAACGCGCCAGAGTTGTGGCACGAGTAGTTACATGTTATTGATAGTGCTATTAACTTATTGCTATCTTTGGTAACGCTATCCTAACAGTTTGGGGCACGTTAGCGACAGAGTACGATGAGAGATTGCGCGATCGAGCCTCCACTGAAATGGTGTGTAGAGGAAGATCTTGAGCAAGTCCATATGCTCAGAGCCATCGATAATCTGTCGTATGGTTGTGTGCACAGTACTCAACTTAGGAAAGCTGGAAATATCAAATCTAGTTGAATACCATTATTCTTCCAGTCATTAAGGGCAATGCCGATGTAGGAGGCAGGGTGGTCTCTAGGCTTATTTCGTACTCTAGAGTCCGAGATACCTGTAGGAACGGTGGACTCCAATTAAATTAAATTAAACTAAACGGTAGTTTTAGCAACATTTTATGAACGCTTATTTATCGAACGTGCCATTCAACAAGGGAGCCTCCTTAGCAACCATCTTCAAGATCAGCCTCAGTCTCCTTAGCAACCAGCCTACTTAGCAACCAAACTCCGTAGCATTTAACCTTCTTAACAACCATCCTAATTAGCAACCAACCTTTATAGCAAGCAGCCTCTACGTCATCCTCAACATCTTTAACACCCTGTTTCGAAGTAAGACTCATCCTCTTTAGCAACCAGCCCATTAGCAACCGACATCTTTATCAAACTGTCTCCTTAGCAATAAACCTCCTTAGCAACCGTCTTTTTCGGCAACCAGTCTTCTTAACACCCAACCTTCTAAGAAAGTAAGTAAGTATATTCTTTATTTAACCAACTGCATAATCGCACTTAACAGCCAGTCTCAAGGTCAGCCTCAACCTCTTTAGCAACCTCTTTCAGCGTAAGTCAAGGCATCTTTAGCAACCAGCCTCAGTCTCTTTGGCAACTGTCCTTCTTAGTAACCAGTCTCTTTAGCAACCAGTCTCCCTAGCAACCAACCTCTCTTCACAGCAACGAGCGTCTGTAGCAGCCGCTCTCCATTGCAACCAGTCTCTTAAGCAACTACCTTCCTTAGCAACCGCCCTCTTCAGCAACCGCCCTCCTTAGCAACGAGTCTCTTTAGCATTCGTCTACTTTAGAAACAAGTCTTTCTTAGCATCTGCTTTTCTTAGCAAACAAGTCTGAAGCTGACATTGAAGCTAGTTGTTAAGGAGATTAGCTGCTCGGAAGGCTGGTTGCTAAGGAGGCTGGCTTTGAGTAAGGTCGTTGCTTAGAAGCTCTGTAACTAACGAAATTGGGCTAAATTTGAAACTAATTGCTAGGGAGAATGGTTGTTAAAAAGACTGGTTGCTAAGGACATTGGTTGCTGAGAAGGTTGGTTGCTAATAAGGTTGCTAAAAAGGCTGATTGCTAAGAAGATTGGTTGCTAAGCTGATTGGCTGCTAAATTGTGCCTCTTAAATGTTTGCTTCGCTGAGTTGAGGAAATTTGACAGCCAAGTAGGCCTACTTGAAAGCTGATCCAGTCCGGTCCAAGAACTTCACGAAGTTTTTCATCACACCAAGTTTGATGTGTAGTGATGATAACAGGATTTTTTGGGTTTCTACCAGTGCTAGGCGTTGCACATTCTTCTCTCCGACGTTCAGATATTTCCTCTCAGGCCAGTCTCTCGACCCTCACATAGTGCAAAGTCTTTGCTTGAATGTCTCATTCACATAGAAAACAGCAGTATTTCGTATATCTAAGCAGGAGACCCATCAACAGGGCCACTACCTTCAAGTCGCAACAGGGATGCCATCCATACTTGCTGCATTGAAGACAGTTCAACAGGTGTTTTAGCTTGTCGTACATGTAGGTTTCTTTTATGTGGATAGCGTGTTCGACCGGAATGGATGAAAGTTGGTTTCCATTATGTAGCAGCACCGCTCTGAGACTCAATTTCGCGGAGTCTATGAATAGTCGCCATTCTTGAGGGTCATGTTTAATTCCGAGGGCATTCAACAGGCCTACATCGGAGCAGAAGACAAGGTCATCTTAATTCCTTGCTGAAATAATCCTCAAACCGCTCATGACGAGTGCAAAACGAAGTCACTCGGGCATTTTCCTGGAGAAGATTCCATTCTTGAAGTCTTTGAGGTCTAGATCCAAATAACTCCGCTTTGGCCTTGGACAGCTCCAGCAAACAAGATCGTTCAGCTCTGCCTGGGTGAGAATGTGTGGCACAGATGACGCACCGTGGCAGACGTATATATCGTCATTAGACGTCGAAGGTTGCGGAGAACCTGAAGTCTGTTGGCTTCCCTCCTCATCGTCTGAATCAATGGAAAATTTCTTCGGAGGAGCTGGAACGGGAAGTCCTTTGTCGTGAGGAACTGGTCGGAATGCAGATGGTATATTCGGGTACGCTATTGTCCACTTCTTGTCGTTGTGATACCTGCAGAAGTAGGTGGAATCAAGCAGAAGTAGCAGTCATTTGCGTTACTGCTTGGTTCTCTCCAAACCATAAGAACAGCAAAGAGCATCGCCACTTTCCCGCCTTTCAGCCACTTCGGAAGATGTATTGCACACGTGCTGCAGCATATGTGTGGCGCCCAGGACTTGTCCTGATCCCCGAGCTTGCATCCGAAATAGAGGTTATACGCCTTTTTGACTAATGAAGCAATGGCCCTTTTCTGTCTTGCAAACGAGACTTGCCTAAATTTATACCACTACGCTTGCATCATCTTTCGTCAGCGATCACCTGCATTGCATCAGGTAATGATGCACTGCCTCCGGATGTATGTGTATGGCTGGTTGATGCAATACGACGCAATATGTAGTTTGAAATACAGCGTTGCGAAATGGTTACCTGTGTACTCAATGCGTACTGAGACATTTGTACGTAACCATCTCTGTCTCTCCTAAACGAGAGCCAATCGACAAATTTTACTGTCATTTTCGTGTTCAGCACCTCAAAATTAGTAAAGATTTGCTACTTTCATTTAAAAGGCATTTTGTGTGTTGTCCAGTGTAATTATTTTCTTCAATTTCGAAAAATTAAGCTAAAAGAATTTCGTAGAATATTTAATTGATGTCTTTTATATTTGTCATTAAAAATATAGACGCTGTGAATTTCGCTACCTTTTTAAAGTCAATAGTTTTTTAAATACGTAATTTCTATGGCCTGACTAGAGTATGAAATGCTTAAGTAGTTTGGAAGCTATTGAGTACAAATCACCTGCATATAGTACATTGTGCCTAGGTATGATGTTCTTTAGAGTACGTTGTACCTAAGTATGAGGTACCCTAGAGCACACTGTGCCTAGGTTTGATGTGCTCTAGAGTACTTTGTGCCTAGGTATGATGTGCTCTAGAGTACGTTTTGCCTATGTATGATAACTCTAGAGTATGCTGTGCCTAGGTATTATGTACTCTAGTCTCTAGAGTACGTTTTGCCTATGTATAATGTACTTCTACAGTAGGATTTGATGAATAATTTGCTTCACCTCCGACAAATTAAACTAAAAAAATTTCATAAAGTATTTAATTGTTGTTTTGTATACTTAATATTAAAAATATAGCTGCTGTTAATTTCGCTACCATAATTTTTAAAGTCTCTACTTTTTTAATTCGGAACTTCTATGGCTTAACTAGAGTAGGCTACACAATGCCCAAGATAGTGTGAAATCTATAGGTACATGATGTTCTCGACAGTACGTTGAGCCTAGAGTACACCTTACATGCATAGAGTACGTTATGCCTGGACGTGGACTCGGCATTTCGTACTCTAGAGTCCGAGAACCTGCGAGGTGGACTCTAGAGCGCCTAGGTGATGTACTCTAGAGTACGTTGTGCCTAGGTATGATGTACTCTAGAGTACGTTTTAGCCTGAAGTCCACCTTACCTGCCACACCAGATGCCTTTTACCTAAAGTAATTTAGAACGTCCGTTTAAATGCACAATGAGAAATAATTAATGGAAATTTTATGATTGCATTTAAGTTAGTCTAATTGCTAATTAAAATTGAAAAGCTCTCAATTAAGCAAGGTATTGATTTACGGGAAATACAGACATTTTATGAACTAAAGAATGAGCCTTAGATTCAGTGAGCAACCATGCGATCAGTTATATTATAGGCTAGTCAATGAGAACAATGGTGCAGAGCCGAGTGAGAACATTTGCCGTTACTCTTAAACGTATTGCCCTCTTGTTCCATTTCCGCTGAAATGTATAATAACGTAAAAGTAATAGGTTCGCTATGAAAATTAATATTTACCAAAAGTTTTATTTAACGACTTTAATTCCCTAAAAGATCGTGCAACATATCTGAAATATCCCAAAACAATAAGTCAGCCTCAAGCGGCGACAACACCAGCAGAATCTCTTAAAGAGAAACACGTGAACATAACTGGTTACAAATAAAAAGTCATCCTTGAAAACAGACAAAACCTTTGACTGGTCGAGAGACCGGCAAAATTGAAAGGTAGCGCAAAGCCCGACAGCAAAATCCAATCTGACTTTAATTATCCACAGACGCTCTTTGGGTTTAAGGTCTCTCGTAAAAATGACCAGACGGCGTAAAACATGCACAATTGCACATCAATGTATTCGTTTCAGTAAAAGACGCCGCATGCATCAGTAGGCTATATATAATATATATAATATATATATACATACATGTACATATATATATATATATATATATATATATATATATATATATATACATACATACATACATACATACATACATACATACATACATACATACATACATACATACATACTGCCATACATACAGATACCGGGGTCCGTCTCTTTTTCTGTTATGTAGTACGCACACTTGTCCATACATTCTGTTTTATGTCTATGGTAATTTTCTCCAGCACTATACGCGATTAATGGATCTCTTTTAAGTACGCATGCATTGATTCCATTCAGGAAATGTTTCTTTGAAAGGAGCGGTTATTAAAATTTTATGAAGGCAGCGGCAATCGATCAAAGTCTTATTCGCTTACTGAAATGAACTGCACAATTTGATATTATAAACGCCATCTGACGACTGAACAGCGCACAGTCCTTCGAACATTTAGAGCATTCCATAAGCCGTCAGTTGACCTGTAACCGCAGTCATGAAGGCTCAGTGTATCCTTTTCTTCTTCATATATTCCAGCTGTGGAAGTTTATGGAGAAATGTCGTAGTTGCGTTTGAGAAAACCCAAGATGAGAACGGAACAGTGACCTGTGCAATCGATGAACCATCGCTTGTGATTCCTCTCGACCAGTTGTCTCCGTTGTTATCAGCCTCGGATTCCTGCGTGGCTCCTGGGGCTCTGTGTGCCTTGCACTGTCTTCAAGACTCCGACTGTACTAACTACAACTACCGAAGGAATACCAGGACCTGTGATATCTTTCACTACACCCCATCTAACTGTGCAGTAGTGACGGGATGTTACCATGCTGAGGTCGGTTAGATCTTTACATTTTATTCACATTTAATAGGAGCTACAAAAAACAATCTGTTAGAAAAAAGACGACGTACCCTCATACTAGTCAATAATTTTTAGAATTTAAGCTACTAAAATTGAACAAATTAGGACGACACAGATTGGTGAATTTATGTATCGTTATGAACACAATTCCTTACCAGTAAATTATAGACAACTCTTCCTTCGTGCCTTCGAAATTCATTCCTACTTTACAAGAAGTTCTAAGTTATATCGGCAACCTTTTGCTCATTAAAATACTCCGTTGTTCTCTATCAGATTTGCAGGATCTAACGTTTGGAATAGTAGCCTATAGCCCTATACCCTTATTTATTTGTCAATTAACGGGTATCCACATCTTCAAGAACACTACGGCTTTATCTGATTCGGCAAATTACTTCAATACTTTTTTCATTGGGTGTGTTTAGTCAAGTTTTAGTTATATTATGTTAGTAATCTTCTACTAATTAAGCCATTTCCTGAATATCAAAGTATTCCTGTAACTATATGAACTGGTTGTCATGCGCCTCTTGTAGACTTTATGTTATTCTGAATTACCAGTTGGCCCTATTAGCGGGATTCGTCATCCCTTCTGGGTCTCCCTTGGCAACTAATGTTAATGCAAATTAGTACATAACTGCCATAATTGTATTTTGTTGGTTTAGAAAATAAAATGCAAAATTAAAATTGAAAAGTTGCTAATATTGTGTACAGTGCATTTTTTACTATGGTGTTCTTTTACTTTCCTAGGTCGAGGGTCTTCAGAGTTGTCAAGCTACAGGTACGTCATGTTTCAAATAAAATAAAATAAAATTTTATTGGAATCGATTCAGTAATTGACACATTCACAATGCACAGTGCATGATACTAATATTTTAAAGTTTACAGGTTATTCAAGTACTAATTATTCAATGTCCTGTAATACTGTGCAAAATGGATGTTCAAAGTAATACGATAGTATATAGACTCATGAGGAGAAGAAGCTCAAAGGCTTATCTAGTCATTCTCACTCTAGTGAAGACAAAAAATAGTTAAACATAAGGGAAACATGTATCAACGCCGTATCGTACATATGCATGTACTTTTGCGTGCATGTATTCATACGTGAATGTACTTATGTATGTAATACTATGCAAGCACTACTGCGTTTACGTCCATGTGAGTGTTTACAAATGCATATAATTATGTAAATATATGTGTGTAATTTGTGTGTATATACATGTATCTACATAGGTGTACATGTTTCTGGGTTTATCTAAAACGTCTGTGTACAGTGTAGAACGTCGCAAAGGGAGGCAATCTAAAATTATATGACTTCACAAATGGTTGAAATAATTCGCTAGTAGTCTGTTAATCAACAGCACGGAAATTCAGTGAAAAACTTTTACGGAAAGATTGTCCAGTTCCTGAAAAAGAACAACGTGACTGCATTGTCCTAAGAAGGCGTGTCATCAGCAAGTCTCCACAGGCTGATGAACACAACCATATGCTTTGTAGAAAAGGATAGCTGACAAAAATGCAGAGTCCTCTAGTGTGTCCAGTGTGAGGAATTTCACAAAATATCTTGCAAAATGAGATGAGCGACGATTAAGTCGTAGTTGAAGTCGAACTACAAAGACGTTACAATAGTCCAGTTGCTTCAGAATGAAAGAATGGACGAGAATCACAGCGGCGTCGAATGATATACTTTGATTTATTACCGTGTAAATCAAATGATCAAACCTCTCGTCGAGGAAACATAGCCTAATAAAAAAAACGTATTTGGGTCAAGCTCCACGCTACCTCTGTGATCTTTTCACACGGCCTATCTCAGCTACTTCTGGACGTTCTCTCCGCTCTTTATACCATCATGACCTTCTAGTTCCTCGGTCTCGGACTGTCACAGCACAGCATCGTGCCTATGCCTCTGTTGGCCCTTTTCTGTGGAATGACCTTCCTGCTTTAACTCGTGCTGTGATGTTATCTAGGGGCACTACAGTTTCTGCTCGTTCTCTTAAGACTTTTCTTTTTTCGCACTGGAAGCGTCTCTGATTAGGTTGTACTGTGAGAGGCGCTTTATATATCCGTAAACAGAATAAAATAGAATAGAATAGAATTAATATGTCGAGGAAACATTTATATTCACCGAAGCTTGGCCAAATAAACCCTTCAAGAACAGTTATCTGCGATCGTTTCGTGCCAGATGAAAACCCTGTCCCAGGACAAATATCATGGCGCGGCACGATTAGCTCGATAATCCTGAAATTAGAAGCCACAAGATCTAATGATGTGCGAGGGCGGAATATAGTTTGGTGTCGTCACTTTTCGTAGGGTGTTGAAAGTGATGTTGGCATGTTATCTTCCGAGTAGGCCCTATTTGTGAAGAGCATTTTCCATAACTTTTGTCGCATATTTGACCCGATTTGAATTTAGTGTAAAAAAAGGGAGGCTACACTTGATTCTATAAAATTCAGTAAGGATGAAATAACAGAATATTGCGGAAAATAAACTAAACTGTATCATTATGCCGACAATTAAATGTTTATTACAGATTTGTTGTCTGTGGCAGCAGCAACAGCACCACCTACGTTGATGGATACCAGTGAGATCGCAGTCACCGTTGAAGAGTCGACACCTAACCTAGTGCAGACGAGCGAGTCATCAACCTTAATACCATCCTTGGCCTCAACCACATCAACCTCAACTTCAACCTTAACCACAGACACAGCAACCTCAACTCCAACCTTTACCACAGACACAGCAACCTCAACTTCAACCTTTACCACAGACACAGCAACCTCAACTCCAACCTTTACCACAGACACAGCAACCTCAACTCCAACCTTTACCACAGACACAGCAACCTCAACTCCATCCTTTACCACGGACACAGCAACCTCAACTCCAACCTTTACCACAGACACAGCAACCTCAACTCCAACCTTTACCACAGACACAGCAACCTCAACTCCAACCTTTACCACAGACACAGCAACCTCAACTCCAACCTTTACCACAGACACAGCAACCTCAACTCCAACCTTTACCACAGACACAGCAACCTCAACTCCAACCTTTACCACAGACACAGCAACCTCAACTCCAACCTTTACCACAGACACAGCAACCTCAACTTCAACCTTTAACACAGACACATCAGCCTCCGTACCATCCATGACCTCAACCACATCAACCTCAACCCCTACCTTTAACACAGACACATCAGCCTCAGTACCATCCATGACCTCAACCACATACACCTCAACCCCAACCGTTACCACAGACACATCAGCCTCAGTACCATCCATGACCTCAACCACATCAACCGCAACCTCAACGATTACCACAGACACATCAGCCTCAGTACCATCCATGACCTCAACCACATCAACCTCAACCCCTACCTTTACCACAGACACATCAGCCTCAGTACCATCCATTACCTCAGCCACATCAATTTCAACCCCAACCCAAATCAACCATATCAACCTCAACCTCAACCTTTACCACAGACGCATCAGCCTCAGTACCATCCATCACCTCAACCACTTCAACCTCAACCCCAACCTTTACCACAGACACATCAGCCTCAGTACCATCTATGACCTCAACGACTTCAACCTCAAAACCAACCTTTACCACAGACACATCAGCCTCAGTACCATCCATGACCTCAACCACATCAACCTCAACCCCAACCTTTACCACAGACACATCAGCCTCACTACCATCCATGACCTCAACCACATCAACCTCAACCCCAACCTTTACCACAGACACATCAGCCTCAGTACCATCCATTACCTCAGCCCCATCAATTTCAACCCCAACCCAAACCTCAACCATATCAACCTCAACCCCAACCTTAACCACAGACACATCAGCCTCAGTACCATCTATGACCTCAACCACATCAACCGCAACCTCAACCTTTACCACAGACACATCAGCCTCCGAACCATCCATAACCTCAACCACATCAACCTCAATCCCAACCTTTACCACAGGCACATCAGCCTCAGTACCATCCATAACCTCAACCACATCAACCTCAACCCCAACCTTTACCACAGGCACATCAGCCTCAGTACAATCCATGACCTCAACCCCAACCTTTACCACAGACACATCAGCCTCAGTACCATCCATAACCTCAACCACAACAATTTCAACCCCAACCTTTACCACAGACACATCAGCCTCAGTACCATCCATAACCTCAACCACATCAACCTCAAGCCGTACCTTTACAACAGACACATCAGCCTCAGTACCAACCATTACCTCAGCAACATCAATTTCAACCCCAACCCAAACCTCAACCATATCGACCTCAACTTCAACCTTTGCCACAGACACATCAGCCTCAGTACCATCCATAACCCCAACCACAACAATTTCAACCCCAACCCTAACCTCAACCACATCAAGCTCAACCCCAACCTTTACCACAGTCAGATCAGCCTCAGTACCATCCATTACCTCAGCAACATCAATTTCAACCCCAACCCTAACCTCAACCACATCAATCTCAACCCCAACCTTTACCACACACACATCAGCCTCAGTACCATCCATAACCTCAACCACAACAATTTCAACCCCAACCCTAACCTCAACCACATCAAGCTCAACCCCATCCATTACCACACACACATCAGCCTCAGTACCATCCATTGCGTCAGCAACATCAATTTCAACCCCAACCCTAACCTCAATTACATCAACCTCAATCCCAACCTTTACCACAGTCAGATCAGCCTCAGTACCATCCATTGCGTCAGCAACATCAATTTCAACCCCAACCCTAACCTCAACCACATCAAGCTCAACCCCAACCTTTACCACAGTCAGATCAGCCTCAGTACCATCCATTGCGTCAGCAACATCAATTTCAACCCCAACCCTAACCTCAATTACATCAACCTCAATCCCAACCTTTACCACAGACACATCAGCCTCAGTACCATCCATAACCTCAACCACATCAACCTCAACCCCAACCTTTACCACAGGCACATCAGCCTCAGTACAATCCATGACCTCAACCCCAACTTTTACCACAGACACATCAGCCTCAGTACAATTCATGACCTCAACCACATCAACCTCAACCTCAACCTTTACCCTAGGCACATCAGCCTCAGTACCATCCATAACCTCAACCACAACAATTTCAACCCCAACCTTTACCACAGACACATCAGCCTCAGTACCAGCCATGACCTCCACCACATCAACCCCATCCTTAGCCTCAACCACGTCATTATCAACTCCATCCCTAAGCTCAGACACATCATCGTCAGCCCCTTCCTTAACTTCAACCACATCAAACTCAAAACCATCCTTGACCTCAACCACATCAACCTCAACCGCAACTTTAACCTCTACCAAATCGACGTCAACTTCATCCCTAATGTCAGCCACAACAGCATCAACCCCATTCTTAACCTCAACCACGTCAACCTCAACCCCATCATTAACCGCAGCCATATCAACTTCAACTTCAGCCTTAACCTCAAGCAGATCAGCCTCAACCCCGTCCATATCCTCAACAATAGCAACCTCAACCTCATCGCTAACCTCAACCAGATCAACGTCAACCCCATCCGTAACCTCAGTTAGATCAACCTCAAGCCCATCCTTAACCTCAACAACAGCAACCTCAACCGCATTCTTGACCTCAACCCCATCGCTGACCTCAACCAGATCAACGTCAACCCCATCCGTAACCTCAGTTAAATCAACCTCAAGCCCATCCTTAACCTCAACAACAGCAACCTCAACCGGATTCTTAACCTCAACCTCAACCCCATCGCTAACCTCAACCAGATCAACGTCAACCCCATCCGTAACCTCAGCCAGATCAACCTCAACGCCATCCTTAACCTCAACCAGATCAACGTCAACCCCAACTTTATCCTCAGCCATATCAACGTCAACCCGATCCTTGACCTCAACGAGATTAACCTCAACCTCACCCTTAATCTCAACCACATCTTCAGTTGTGACTTCGACATACAAGGTTTCAACACTGCGAACTACTATTGAAACAACTAGGAAGTCGACTACTCTGCCAGTTTCCACTTCGACGTACAAGGTTTCAACACTGGGAACTACTACTGGAACCACATGGAAGTGGCCTTTTCCACTACCCTCATTGCCTGCTCTGCTGTTGTGTGAAGCCACTCTCGGTGAGTAGAGGATACTTGCTCGGTTTCTTCATTGATCGCCTCATAACATAACATAACAGCACATTTAAGGTTAATTTCCCATGACCAATAGTTAAGTATACGAGAATCATTTGTTTTCCTTTCTTAAGACCCTTAGCCAACAATAAACTAATCCATGATATTCCTGGACATGATCAATGCATCCCAGGTCTTGTCCTTTATTTATCACTTCGCGACGGTTGGCTACATGGATGGACACTCAGTGCCCAGTGTTTTCTGTCGCGTACCGCGTTCATTAGGCCAGTCATCACACAAGTCCAGTTGGGGTGTCCAGAAAACCTTGACCATCGCAGAAAACACCATACTCAAGTTTTTCCAGTTATTCTATTCATCTATTCGCTATAAATATTATTTACAGAATTTTAAAATGTTATCCTGAGGTCGCTCAAAGCCCCTGAAGGTACCCTACTTAAGTCCCCAGAACTGAAGACGCCCTTGCTCGGATCTTGAAACTTACAAAAGAATATAGTCCATTAATCGATTGAGCAGAATGAATGGACAGACACATGGAGAGGTTTCCAAAATCTAAAAACATCAACCAAAAATTCTCCTTCTTCAGGAACATTTCTTGTCTTATGCATAATCAGACAATGGGAATCAGAATGATCTCATGACCATCGTTGCCTACATAGCGAACATAAATCGATAACAGCACTTGGATCTTAACGGAAATGGTAAGAACAAATGCTAACGAACTCCAGTGGACAATGACATTGCATAACAATATAGTTCGAAGCACAGACGTGAGTCATTGTAATAATGCATTTATATCACCGGGTCCCATTTTCAAATTTCATTTTGTACTCCAAGAAAAAAAAATAACACGATCTTTGTGACGCAGTGACAGTAATGTTTTTGAACCTATCATGTTTTATGTTTACACTTGTCTACAGGAAAGAACAACATTCTGATTCAGTCCAACCTAGGATACGGTCTGGATCAGCCATGGTCTGCCCACAAGTATGGATTCAGCGCTCCGAACGGCGGATACTGGTACGGATTTGATGAAGTTTCCCGAATGACGAACAATGGAAAAACTTGGAAGCTCTGCATCGATTTGAAAGATGAGATGGGGTTAATTTTTCCAATTTCCTATAACCAATTTGTACAAGACAACGAGACCACCGGCTATACGTACCTCATGGCTGGCGCCACTGGAAACTATGATCCGTTTGGAACAACAAGTCGGAAATATAAATTCTCGACAAAGGACGTGAACAATCAGCCATGTTGTTGCGCAGAGCATGCCATGCAGTGCAAAGGTGGATGGTGGTATTCGTGCACGGCAAGTATGACGGCTGCTTCGATGGCTTTGAATGGAGTCGGAACGTGTGGATTTTTCTATAGTATTCCCTTTGGTCCACCCATTAAATTCGTATACGCTTACATGAGGATAGCGGAAGCTTAGTTTTTGAACATAGGTTACATTTCCAACTGACTTGATATCACAGCGAAGTTTATTAAATTCTGAAGCACCTTTTTCATGAGATCTCTGCGAGTACTTATGCTATTTGTGAACCAGAAATGATCAGTAGAGGACACGCAGTGACAATTCAATGCATGAACTTTTTCCACCTACTTTTCTTTCTTCTATTCGAAGCAGCTTTGTTGCATTTGCCTCTAGATACCATACAGTAAAGACCGTTTTCGTATTACATATAGATGCAATGGTTTATTGATATGCACGTTGATAGTTTAACTTGTGCTTAAGTCAGTTTTTTTACATTGTGCTTTACATTGTGGTCAACGTAATTTTATTGAAACTGCACCATACATTGTGCTTTAAATTGTAGTTAACGAAATTTAATTGAAATTCGCATCATGCGTCTGTTTTTCTTTATGTTTACCAATAAGCCTTTCGTGCTGCGTTGGTCCAATCCTAATAGAAATCTTTAAAAATCATGAAGTGCTATTTAAACTCAAAGCCTAGGACACTAGCTTATTCTTGAGCCCTGCTATGTGTCAGATGCCCTTATTCTTGAGCCCTGCTATGTGTCAGATGCCAACTTGGCTACTTTGTGCAATATTTTAAGCCATTGAATTGTACCTTGGGAAAATCGTGTGAGCGCGTTGGGTCTCCAATCGAACGATTGTGCTCGACCAGTAGCAAGTTTCTCACACGCACAGGTCTCACCTCGGATACTCGACATTCTAAACCATTATGCGTAATTATGAATAAATCAATAATTATATCCACTGTCCTGCATAAAAGTTTCGCGGAGGTCGCTCCCTCTATCTCTTGAATAAGTTGTCTAGTTACCTGCAGTGTATGTTCCTTGGTTTTCTTGTGCGATTTCTGTTAAGCGCTTGGACGCTATTCTATACGATCGTGATTATGTAGTTCCTGCTCGTCAGCGCCTCTAGCGAGTTCCAAGCGAGTTCCAAATGAAGTGACCGTATATTAACTGCTGTTGCTGCTGCTGCTGCTTGCTGCTGCTGCTGCTGCTGCTGCTGCTGCTGCTGCTACTACTACTACTACTACTACTACTACTACTACTACTACTACTACTACTACTACTACTAGTACTACTACTACTACTATTACTACTACTACTACTACTACTACTACTACTACTACTACTGCTATTCCTTTATTTCAATAACTCGTTGACACAAACGCAACAAGATTACAAAAATGATAGATATGAGAATGTAGATAAGAGTTACACCAGTATAACCAAAACGCATTCAAACACTGAAGCATTATTTGAAAATTATTAATAATATAAACGCACAGAAATCTCTCTGCATGCGTGCGTGCGTCTGTGGCGTAACGCTGTTTCGCGAGTCATTCGCCAGATGGCAGCATGCATTACGCGAGGTGGGCCAGCCACATACCTTCGCCGCGTAGCGGTCGACAACCACACACATCGGTAGAGGGCGCGCGAGCGCCGTATAGCGGCCAATGAACAAGCACGCCAGAGAGTCAACACAGAGTCAACAGAGTCAACACGAGTCCAGCGTAGCTGGACTCGACACTGGACTCGTGTCGCCCCTAGCGAATCCAGCGAAGCTTGTGATTAAAAACCAATTCGGTAACGGGGCGACACAAAGAAATTTGTGTTTACGTTTTAGTTTGACATTTCTATTCTATGTTTTTAAATTACAATAAATATCTTAAATTCGAACTCCAACATTTCGGATCGCCAGTTCTTTACTTCCTTCGGTAGTATATGCAATCCTTATTGAAGGATTTTTAAAGCGCTTCCTACCATATTATTCTCATTAATCGAAAAATTGGGCGTGAATTGCCCGATTTTAGACCACCCAATCTGTTCCTCTCTGACTTCGCATTGCGTCAGCTTTTCAGCTTTTCTGTGCCCACGCTCACATAGGCCTAACCATGTTCCTTCTAGATGTTATTCCCTCACCAGGTGCGGTTTCCTGGCTTGGATGTTGTACAGCTAGGCCAGTGTTTTTAGTTTAATTATCAGCAGGAGCAGCAGTAGTTCAATTATTATTTACTAACTTCTCTGCTACTATTTGATAACTTTGTATAACTATGAATGTACAGTAGGGTGTCCCAGAAAAACCAAAGTTCTCAAATTTGAATGGCCAACCTCTAAAAGGTTTCTCTAGGTTATTCTGATCAAAAATGCAAAGTTACATCAAGATTGAAGATCATTTAGACGTGGCTCAAACCCTTTTCAAAGTTCGTATACCCCCCATGCAATAGCCTGTGTGGAAATTTTACCAACATATCGGTTTTCAATGCATAACTTTCAAACGGGAAGAGATATTCCAAATTCCTTTGGTGAGGTTTCCTGGAAAGGTTTGCTCACAACATAGGCTTTGTCTCATAAGGTTACTCTTGCATGACGCCATGTGACATGACACTTTGACGTCACAGTTGACATTGCGTTGGATCAATGGTTCCTCTTAACGTGTTGTTCTTAAAAGGTTTATTTTTAGGTATCAAGTTGTGGTTTTGGGAAAGAAGGATTTGCACAAAATATTCTTGAAACCCCTTAGCAGTTTCTTCTGCCAGAACATGTGACATAACGTCACTCAACTTTTGAAGTAACCGCTCCTATCTCCAAAGCCAGGAGTCTTGGAAAGGAGATCTCGGTGTCTGCAGACTAGGGCTATCGACTACAAGAAATTTGATTATAATATTATATTTCACAGACCACGTGACCTCATTCACCGTGACGTTCCCAGTGACCTTATATATATCCATAACCACCCACAAGTCTTAGAAAGGTGATCTTGGTGTCAACTGTCAGATTTTTGGCTACAAGAAATCCTGAAGACACATGCCTACCACTCTGCGGTAATTACATTCCATGATCTATAATATCAAGTAACACGTTGATTGGTTTGTAACAGCTCAAATGACCTTGGAAAGTCGTAGACAGTTTCATGTAACAATTTTCTGTGAATCACAACGTACAATAACAAATCTCATGTTTGGGAAATTGCTTTGATGCCTTCACCGAAGATAAACCACAGTCACAATTCTATTGCTTGCAATTCCAGAGAAACGAAGGGCAACCACGCCGGGTCGTCAAGTGACCTTGAAGCTCAGATGTAGTGTAATGTAATTAGTAGCTTATATAGCGCCGTTCACAGCAGTGACTATTCAGTAGTGCTCCCAGTGCGAGTACCCCGAGAGAAGAAATAGGTTTTGAAGAAAGAGAGAAGTAGGAATAGATGTAGAAGAATGGAAACGCGTAAAGAGGAGGGGAGGGAATTCCACAGGGCAGGCCCAATGGTGAGAAATGACCTAGCTTGCGCCAAAGTGGTCCTAGTTCGCGGGACAAAGAGATCATGCTAGTCTAAAGAGAGGAAAGGTTGGAGAGAAGCTGCAGAATGAGGTAAGCGATCGTAACCTATAATGTTGAGTGTACAGTTTTTTGGCGGCCCTTAAAATCATGAAAATTATATTAGACATCAAGAAAACTATTCTAGGACTTGTAGTTTCGGAGAACCAAAGGTTAAACATTTCAGGTCAATGGACCATGAACTACAGTCATGCACTCAGCATATAATGTTCATCATAACTCTGTTGAGTGTACTTCTTTCGAATCCAAGACTCTGAAAAGCATCATATACGCCAGGAATGTTTTTATATAACTTGTAGTTCCAGTGATGCCAAAGGTTAACCATAGCAGGTCGAGTGACTTTGAACTACGATGGTCATACCAGGTTGTTAATAACTCTATTTTCTTTCCTTGAGCCCAGTGGACCTATCTTGGACTGACACCTTCTTTTTAGCCTTCACCGATAACGAAATATTATGACAATCATGGATGTCAAATGACCTTGAAAATGAAGGTCATCCGATTGTTCTACAATGTTAGAAATAGCATATTTGACTTCTCCCCGGAAAACCCTGTCATAGACACAAAAATCACTTCTCGATTGCTTTTAGTTCCTGAGATACTCTGGGATAAAATTTCTCAATGGCAAATTAATGTGTATGATTCGGCTATACAATGCTTAACTTAGAGTCGCTTGAGCCACGCCTAAATGTTAATCTAATTAGCTGTAACTTCGTACAATATAATAACTAGTCCTATAGAAACTTTCTAGAGGTTGGCCATCAAGATATATAAACTTTTGAAAAGTTTCTGTCTATTTGGGACACCCTAATGTACAGCGCTCTGCATTTGCCAGCGTTTAATAAACACACTTACTTACCAATGTTATGTACAATTTGCACATCGGAATAAACACATTTTCTTTAAATTTCCTTTAACCGTCTTCACGGGCAAGCATCTAGTTATATATAACTAGACGTTGCTACCGGGTTTCGCACGGGTTATCTCTACCTTTATAATTATATCGTTCCCGCTTGATTTGCATAGTTAACTTTGGCTGCTTTGGCTGGTACTCACCAGGTACGGCCGTGTATGTGAATTTGCTCTATCCGATATTTCGTTCCCGCTGGATTTGAAAATGCAAAATGTAAGTGTTCGCTTTTTTCTATAGCGACCGAATAATAATATTATAGCCTGGACCCTGCTCATTTTTAATGAATTGATCGGATGAGATCCAACCCTTTACCACCGCTCGACCGTTTGAATGGATGATACGCCATTTAGTATCCCCGTGCAAGGACCGTGCTAGCCCAAGCTCTCTATAATAGCACAGAGGCGCATCATACGCAGCTAGATGACGTCTTTGGCTTGTCGGAGAAATCTCGAAATACGTTGCGAATGTTGTATTGTAGGAAGCCGTGTGCCGTATGACGTAATGAGAAATCAGAAATGGCGGCGTAATTTTCAATGGTAGCCACCAGGTCGAAATTTTGGATGGATGGATGGATGGATGGATGGATGAATGGGTGGATGGATAGATAGATAAATAGATAAATAGATAGACAGACAGACAGACAGACAGCCAGACAGACATATAGATAGATATATGGGTTACATGTCTGTTTGGCTGATTGAACATGGTTGTGATATAATATTAAGCTTAATCAAAGTTTTAAGTCTACTGAGAACGTCGATGTCTGATGTCATCGAACGTTCGCATGTTTGTTGAGAAGATCTTGCATGGTTGAATTGTTGGCGGACACCATATCGTTTGGGTCTGTTGAGGGGGCTGACAACGAGAGTTAAAAGATAAAGCTAAGGTGAAACAAACGATGGGAAGCACATAACCCGGAAATATTTCAGTTTATTCCAAATTAATATATAAAAAGCATCTTGTAGTAAATTTTTGCATATTGTCAAGAATAGTATATAGTACTGTCGCTAATTGTACATTCAAGATTTAAAGCTAAAGTTAAGCAAACGATGGAAATATCTAACACGGTACAATTTCAGTTTAAATTCCAAATTAATATATAAAAGGCATCTTCTAGTACACTTTGCATATATTCATGAATAGCCTAATATAGGCTTGTCGCTATGTACAATCGAGACTTAAAGCTAAAGTAAAGTGAACGATGGAAACATCTAACACGGAACAATTTTCGTTTATTCCAAACCTACTATTTAAAAAGCATCTTGTAGTACATCTTTGCATATTGTCACGAATAGTATATAGGCCTATCGCTAATTGTACATTTCAGATTTCAAGTTCAAAGAAAAACAGACGATAAAATCATCAAACACGAAAAAAATTCAATCTACTTCAAACTAATAGGCTATATAAAGAATATTTTCTGGTAAATTTCTGCAGAATGTCAAGAACAGTAAGCTTATACATCGCTAATTACACACTTAAGATTTAAAGCTAAAAAATCAGATGATGCGAGCATCTAATACATAACAATTTCATTCCAAATAGTCATTATTATTATTATTATTATTATTATTATTATTATTATTATTATTATTATTATTATTATTATTATTATTATTATTATTATTATTATTATTATTATTATTATTATTATTTTTTATTATTATGGAGGTATACATGATATTATTAGGGACTTGAATATTACTATTGTAGATGGGGTTGTCTGGAAATGACCCTACTCGTCGTTGTCCTGGCTGGCGAAGGTGCCCCGAAATGCGATGGAGTTGAAGCGTTGTATCGTTAATGATATTTATTATTAGGAAGTTTCTATTTGGCCTATTATTATTATTATTATTATTATTATTATTATTATTATTATTATTATTATTATTATTATTATTATTATTAATTATTATAATCATTGTGCATTAAATTTTATTAAGCGTCACTATAGATGAGCAAGCAGAAATCGATGGCGCTAACAATTGTGAATTGCAACGCGAACGCTTTAACCTATAGCCTAGGTTAATCTACCGTTGCCTACAAATCTTCCTCTTTAAGCCGAAAGTTCATTAAGTTTTCAGTGAATCAATTGAAGTCGTTTCATTAAGTCTAAATCAAGTAATTTCAATTTCATGTGGTCAGATTGATCTAAGTGACAGTCATTCTAGTTGACATTGTGCAAATACATCGTCGGAACCATGTTTTAACAGATTATCTTAGCACAAACTAGGCCTACATGTGTTGCGTTATGAGTTTAATCTCAACTCAAACATAATTGACCGTTTGCTGAAATCAAGCGTTAGCCGTAACTTCACACAGAGGACATGCAGACCACGTGCACGTTAAATCATTCCATTGAGAGACATAGTATTTATTTACAGATGCACATGCTTCGTTGTTTGACCCTCCACAGTTAGGTTCTCCATCAACCCAGTTGCTGTATTCAATGGGAAAAGTCGATCCGTTGTTTGATGTCCATTCAAATGGTGAGTCGCAATCGGTAATATTCTCTCGTCGAGCACCAATCCAAAATGCATTTATCCATTGAATTTTATTATCAGGAAATCTGTTTTGCTGAGAACAGGCTAAAGAAATATATATTCATTCATTCATTATTCATTACGAAGATTTATATAGCGCCCCTTTAAGGTTACTACATGTTGGCCTATTACAAGCAGAAATTGTGATAGGCTATATGCGTGTAAAGTAGCGACAATAATTGTTTGGAAGGCGGAATTTGTCATGTATATGAAGACGCTAGCTGTCTACAGTGGTGCCTTATTTCTGCATGAGCAATGGACGCTGAATTTGAGATTTTAGAACCCTATCCTGGTTCTACTCATGGAACACCCATCCTGGCTATTGCGGACTTGATTCGACATGGAGCCGGTGAATTAGTTGGTCCTCCGGACGTGTTTTCTGTGTGTGGATTTATATTGGTGCATTGGTGACAATCTAGGGCAATCGCCCAGTCTTAGAACTTCGACCAAGAATCTGACGTCATCGCTGTCCAGTTTAAAAAAAGAAGGAGTAAGTATTTCTGAAGTGAGCCTGAGAGTTATTGTAGAGCGAAAGTTGTAACGAGAGCTGCAGTCAAAGACAACGACTGAATCACAAACCATAAATTATAATCGTAGTCGTAACCTCCAAACTTCTAAAGCGCCACTCTAAAGCCAAACGCAAGGTACCTGCTTATTCGCGAGAGCTGCACTCTTGTGGCTGTAAGTAAGTAAGCGCTCGAATGTTTCGAAGATTTAAGAGAGACATTTTAGCGCGGCTTAATATTTGGGGAAAATAGCGTTGAAAACTATTTATAATTATTAACCACGGTACAGAGATCATACCTCGATTTCGGACTATCCCGGTAATGATCTCTTGCTCTCCACTGCTGTTGATTACGGCCAAGTGTGCGTTGCTGTGCAATTTCCTGCACTCTTCTTGAGCGCTGTTCCAGTCTACTGCCTTTCTGAGAACGGCGTAGCATTTCGGGATTCCAACGACATTATGGCTGAAGCCTCTTGGACAACTGCCACTGAAAAATAACCGTTAACAGTCATGACGTGTTGGTTACTCTTATTTAAGAATCCTTTGCTGGAACTAAGCTCCGAAATCCGCTGGCTAGATAGTCGTATGCAAAATTAGTACAAACAGAAACGAGGTAGAGCAAATTCACACAGATGTGCTGGAGTTAAAGAGTTAGAAATTTGTTTCACTGACTTTCCCTGGTGTAGGGGTATTTTCGGTGGCTTGCAGCCGGAGGGTTGCTAGTTCGAATCCACCTCAAACCGCCGCGTAGAGCGCCTGGGCAAGTCCTTCACTAGCAATTGCTCATGCGCTTCGGCGTGAAACTCCGATTCAGTGTCCGCGCTACAGTAGTCGGGAGCGCCTCTGAGTAGGGGCGCTATAAAAAGTGATCATACATACATACATACAATTATAAGCCCTACATTTGAATAAATCTTAGCGGCGGAGACGAAGAGCTTAGATGCTGTGACAAAAGTTTGGAGATGATTTGCACCTGAACACTCTGGGCGCGGACATGAAGACTGTCTTCATCATCATGAAGACTTTGTCTTCATCATCATGAAGACTATGTCTTCGACTCATCATTGGAAGACTTTGTAATAATAATAATAAGAATAATGTCTTCATAATCATGATAGAATAATTGTAATAATAATAATAATAGTAATAATAATAATGTCATAATATTGATGACAGTTGGAATTGTAACATGCAGATAACGAGACGCCTGACATAATTGGAATAAGCAGATTCATGGACAAACCCGGAACTCACAGATAATGAACTAGCTTCAGATGGATACAGATCAGTTACAAAGGATCGAGCTAACCAGAAAGCAGTTGGACATGTGCTGGAAGGGTTTTGTTGTAAAGATATGTCATATGAGGAACGATACCTTCAACGAGATCGTCTGGTGAGAAATTCAATAAAGCAGGTCTTCGCCCCATATACGGTGTCCAATACTCGCTTATTCTCCATAAATCTGTACAGGTTCCACAATGGAACATGCTTCCCTCTCACATACTTTTTGAGGCCAGAGGCACAAGCAAAAAAATGCTGCATGCCTACCTGATTAAGAAAAGTAGCTATACCTTCTGCCGGATATTCATTTTTCACTGTTAGTTAAGGATTTTCTACAAGCTGTGCTTTATGATAGCCTCATAGTGTTTTGAATCGAGTTAATCATTTACTGTGTAATATGACTTCTGCAGTTTGCATTGCAGAAACTTGATACAGAAGTCGGCTACGATTTAGCTAATTCAAATTTCTGAAATGTTGTTCTACCCTAGTTCGGCGATCTTGATTCCTTTTCTGTCTTGCAGGCCTAATCCTGATACTTTACCATGAAATGAATGTGTTTTTCATTTGGCTTCAATTAAATCAAATTTCAAGATTTGATTTGATTTGATACCTTCAACGAGATCGTCTGGTGAGAAATTCAATAAACAGGTCTAAGATGCTTATGGGTGTCGGCCTCGTTAGCTACAGGCGCTATAAATAACCGCTCCACGTGGTCACAATGACCTTGGCCAAGGCCAAGAGGCCAAGCATTATTATTATTATTATTATTATTATTAGAATTATTATTATTATAATGGGAAAAATGGGAAGGGGATAGAGAGAGATGAGAATTAGTCATGGAGAAGAGAGAGGAAGTTAAAGACCTATGTAAAAAGGCCCAAATTTCAGCTCAGTGTTGGAAGAATTAAGAAACATTCCTGAGTCTATCCAACCAGACATTTTTAGAGAGTTTACTACAGAAAATGTTGTGGAACAACTGAAACGATTAAAAACTGACAATAGCCCATGGATTGATTAACAACATCCTAAATGTTTACATGAGGTGAGGGAAGAAATTGTAGGGCTTCAGCATAGATCTGCAATAAATCAATTCAGCTTGGAGAGGTACCACGGAAATGAAGAGATGCTCTCAGAGTGCCATTGTTTAAAAAGGTAAATAGAAGCGAAACGTGTAACCATAGACCAAGATTTACCAAGATTTATCCAGTGTAGTATGCATGGTCATGGAGACAAATTATTCAGGATAATACAGAGGTCCACTTGAGTGAGTATGCTACTATAAAGAGCAGTCAACGTGGATTTACCAAAGGTCGTTCTAGTTTGACAATTCGGTTACAGTTCTCAGAGAAGGTTCACGAAAGGATAAACATGGAAAACATGCATAGTATGCAATCGTAACTGAGATTTTGTAAAGCGCCTCTTACAGTACTAACTATTCAGAGGCGCTTTCAGCGTGACAGCTCGATGAAATAAGAAAGTCTTCTTGCAACGAAGGGATGAAGTTGGGATCCCGACTAAAAATGCAACTAACCAACATTTTGTCAAAGCATTTGAAAAGAACCTCACGTAAGGCTGGCCAAATGTTGCAAAGGCAGCTCATTTCTTTATCTAAATAATGATACCAATCAAATGAATGGTTTGCTAGATCACACCAATTGGATTCCATGAAATTAATTCAAGTGTCCACTGTATTGAACTGTATAATTAAATTTATGGTTAGTTTATTCTCTTAGGACTTCACAAGTATTACCTGGGCAAGTCTTGTCCTTTCACTTGGAATTCTTTCTTCTTCTCCACGCCCTCCATTTGCAGTTGTCTTTTGATTTCCTCCATTGAGTCGTTCATAAATGTGTCGTGACGTTCGACGCGATCCTCCAGACGTGCGACTTGAGCTTTAAGATTCTGAAATTCTGATTTAATATTTTCAGTTAAGGCAACCAATGCATGGCTGTAATACTTCTCAAGGTTATTAACAGACCCAGAAAATACATTAATTGCGTTTTCTTTATCATTTTTGGAGCCACCGACGGCACTCTTCCCTATTACAAAAATGTTAGCAAAATTTATTATAAGCAATAGCACCAGAACACAAGAAGACTTCGACATTCTCACAGTTGTGGTTTAAAAGCGTCCTGAAAGTTTAGGACACAATCACAGACACCTCAACTGGGAAAATGCTCTGTACAGAGTACTGCAGTCAGCGTATTTATAGCCTACACTCCAACATTTCCAGCTACATTCATGTTCTTAGAAAAACTAATTATTATCAGACCATGTAATTTTCTTCACAACTACGGGCATCTAAACGCCGCACATATTACCAAGCCTAGGACACCCACACACACCCACACACTAAAATAACCATTAATTTTGCTTACTTCATATCCTCACGCATTCAAAACATTTCGCAGAAGCCACAGATGCACGATTGCCCCATAACCGAGGCATTCAAAACATTTCGCAGAAGTCTCGAACACACAAGCGAACAACTGACGCCATAGCCGAGGCAAAAAAACTCACTACTCTCGTACAGTCTGTCACCAACAAATACGACCAACCTGTTGCTGCCGCTAAGAAACACTATTACTCATCACTTATCCACTACAGCTCTTCCAGTTCAAGACGCCTCTGGAAAGCCGTTAACTCTCTTCTCCAACGTAAGTCTTCCCCTTCACATCCAGCCTCTCTACCCTCTCCCTTTATCGCCAATACCTGTTGCACACGTTTCTCTGATAAAAACTCATCCCTTCGCTTCTCCTTGCAATCCCTACGATTGAGTCGATTCTCACTTCCCTCTACGTCTTCCTCAAGCACCGAATCCGTACCTCGTAGCAATCCCACTCCTCTGAGTTTGAGCGTGATTTCACTCTAAGCGACTTATGTCCTGGACACGGCGCTTAAGAAGTCATTAGATTTATATATATATATATATATATATATACGTTTATTGAGAAAAACAATCTGACAAAAACGCAGAAATGCTAACGTGAGTGATAATGGATAATTAAAGTTCATTAGAAGATTTTAGATTAAACTAGTAAATACTTTTATATAATGATCTGGGAATCAATTGAGAGTTGTCCTTGGGTGGGAGATATGGTGGTGTGTTCTGTTAGAATAGATTACATTCTCCTGTCTTCTTAATTATAGGGCTGCCAACTTTTAATTTTGCCAATCCGGGTCGCCCGCATAGTCACTCGGATATCCCATTACCAATTTACCGGTTAGGCCTAAAACCCTACACATCACTGTATGTGACGAATGTTTCGTCAGCCTAGTGTAGGACCACTGTAGGACAGTCTACAATACTTAGTCGTAAAAGAGGATAGGTTACAATTAGTGTAGGACCACTGTTGGACAGTCTACTGTAAATAGTCGTAAAAGAGGACATAGTCATTACTAACCGAATTAACCCTCTATTGCTAAGAAATGAAGTTGCTAACACTTCACACCCATTTCTGCCTCACGGCTAGCTTAAGGGAGAGCTCTTCATCTTTTTCTATGGCCACTCTGTAAAACTTATTTAAGGCTGGCGTTTCGTGTTTAGTGTGTGAAAACAAGAGCAACACTTCTTGGTTAAGTGCAGGTCTGGATTAATCACGGTTCCTAATAAACATTTCACAAAATTTAATAATAAGCCAAGTAATAGTCACTTGCAACTCGACAGCCAAGGCAATTAGCCTGTTACGTTTCCCACGATAGTTTACTCTGCTTGTTAGAGTTCCCACCATAGTTTACTCTGCTAAGGCTGCTGATAGCCTCTTCCACCCATCCCCGTCGGGCGTCGGCGTCAGATACACAGCATTATTTATCAGCCACACTTCGCCCTCGCCGAGCTATTGGTTTTTTGCATAGACCAATGCTGTTGCCTATGAAAACTTTGAAAAGCCCAATTTTCCAATGGAGTTGTACACACGAGCACACGAAATGAGACCTGGTGTCTACGCGTGTGCTGTCGCATCAGATTTTTAGTCGGCCGAATGTTTGCATTGCTCTGCGTATAATTATGACTTAATACACTCCCTGTGTTTAACAGCAGCGGTGAAAGATCGCTTAGTCACCTAAAACGCATCAAAACTGCTTTAAGATCTATGATGTAACAAGATAGACAGATAATTTTAATACTTAGGCCTACTAACATTGAGTGTGAAATTGTACAACGGCTAGATTTTCAGGCTATTGTTGACAGCTTTTCTAATATGAAAGCACGTCGTAAACAGTTTTAAATGATTAAATGTCTGTTCTAGAATTTAAATTTCATTTAAATTTCGTCAACACTTTTGGTTGAACATATATTTGAGGCCTACTATACAATTCTGGAACCAGGCCTACAAAATGTTTAGCCGGATCTCATTAAGTGGACATTTGCACCAAGTTCCGGGACAATTTTGGATCAATCCGGGACACGGGACTCACAAGGCCAATTACTGGCAGGGATGGGCAGTAATTTAATTGATGTAATTGAAATTACGTAATTTGAATTACAATTGTAATTGGTAATTTGTAATTTGTTGCTCTGGATCAATGTAATTTATAATTGAATTACATTTTCTCATGTAATTTATAATTTCAAATTACTTCTGTAAAATCAAATTACTTTGAAAAGAAAACTAGAACCAGAGACTCCACAACCAAAGCAGTTTTGAAAGTATCTTTTCTTTATCTTGATCACAATCACTATTGTATCGCTGGAATGAATGATAGCAACACTGAACTCTTTGAATGCTTTAGCAAAATTGGAGCCATTGTCAGAAATGGTAGCTGCAGTTTTGTCATGTGTCAGACCGAGCTCATATTGTATCACATAGATGAGATGCGCTACTCCATCACACGTGTGTGATCCAACAAAACGTCTGCATGCTAAGGCAACTGAGCGTAGCTCAAATGTACATACATCGATCCAGTGACAGGTTACTTCCCTTTAGGCCTAACTTTTGTGTTTAGTAGACCACACATCTGCAGTCATGTAGACAAAATAATCGTTGTTCAGATAAATCTTCTTTTCTTGCTCTCATTCGAATATCTACTCCTCGCATCACCTATACGTCGACCCAACAACATACGTCGGGCCAAGACTGTGGCGTCTCTGTTGAGACTAGTTATAAGTTCTTTAAATTCCGGTTGCTCAGCGATTGACAAAGAATGCATGAATGTAATGTAATTTGATGTAATTGAAATTACGTAATTTGTAATTTGCAATTTCCAGCAAATTTCTAAAGTAATTTGCAATTTGTAATTCAATTACATTTTCCCAAGTAATTTGTAATTTGTAATTCAATTACATTTTACTGTGTAATTTGCCCATCCATGATTCCGGGACTGTTCAGGCGAATCCGGGATGGTTGGCAGCCCTACTTCTGAAGTGTGTTTATCCGCAATATTTTAGGCCCAATCATTTTAGGCCACGGTATTATGCCATAAACCAAGCAACCAGCCTATGGACTGAAGTGTTTGAGCAAGATAGGTCTAATTACTGTGGTGATGCAATAAACAACATGTGATGCTTTGCGGGTAAGATAACAGAAATAACAAGTGTTTCTGCGAAAATCCCAGTGACCTGGTTAAGGATTTCACAAGAATTAATTATTCAAGGGTCATATACAGGCCTGGATTTAGGCATGTGCACTAGGTGCCAGTGCACCGGGGCCTCCACCACAAAGGGGCCTCCACCACAAATGCAAAGTTTTTACTTTCATAATTGATTATGAAATATTTCAGCAAACTAAGAAACAGTTAAAACTTAAAAGGTCCGAAGTTAGTTTCAGTCAGGTATGATCCAGGAGGAGAAATTTTTCTTAGGAAACTCTCGTTAATACTCCCCCTCGAAATTTTTTTAACAACACTCGCTATCCCCCTTTCCCCCGGTCGTCAACTTTTCGAATAATTATGTTGGGCACTGCGTGCCTGGTGTGCGGCGTGCTAAGGGGCCTCCCACCACAGCGGTGCACTGGGGCCTCCACCTAAGTAAATACGGCCCTGGTCATATATATTTCAACCCACGACCTCTCGTTTGACAGTCCAGCAAGATAACCACGACACTATCGAGCGCCCGATATATTTGCATATACATGTATAATAAATATATACACATATATATAACATATACTATACAGTCCTGTATAATAACTGAAAAATTTAACGGAGTCCAGATTGTTGTCGAAAGGACACGTTTCATATGTAATGTAGGCTATGTTTAATAATCAGATTTACTTTTTGTAAACATATTATAATAGCAGGGTAGCAAAAGAGGAGAATTTCGCCATCGAAATTGGCTAACATAGTTGTAAGTAATGTAAGTCGAAGAGACAGTATAATGTTTTGATGGAAACTGCTGAAATTGTAGGAGCTTCTATATGATAGCGTGGAAGCATTATTTTCAATCCCGAGATCCGAGACCGACAGGCGAGGATTAGCGTACTTGCAGCGTGGAGTAAGGATTGGTTGCAAGCTTTGAGGGAGACATGGCATTTCTTCCTTCATTTGTAAGATTTGTAACGATCTCCCAAGTTTCAACACTTAGAAGACAGACAGATAAGGTGTCCGGTAACTTATAATTTCATTCACCCTTCCACTGGATAGTTAGGCTAATACTGTCAACGAATAAGATGCAGTCAGTTCTTGCAAATATTAATATTATAATGAATCAAAAGAAGAATTGGGTCAATTCAATGACAATCAAGATAATTATTTTATCGAATAAGGAAATAATTAGGCCTAAATGTCTAATCACAAGCTAGCTAGACCAGCATTTTTTCTATCTGACTAGATCTATATATTATTGGAACCTGTGATAAGTAATGCGGTAGACTGATTTCTTGTAGCTTCTATATATCCCACACTTCCAGTGTTCAGTTACCACAGAGTCCTGGCGATGTCTATGATACACAGCGCTGTATCGGCGTAGATGTTGTTGGGCCGGTCGTTTCTGGTCGAATCGCACCGTACAATTATTCAGCAACAAGAGTTCTTTCGAACAAACAACGTTCCTTCAATAGTATACTGTGAAAAGTTATTCTCGCAAGCAGCGAGTGTGTTTCTCGACTACGAATTAACCTACGACACTGTGAGTTCTAAACGGCGCTTTGAGCAACCCCATCTTTCCATTTGTTTCTGCTCCACCTGCATCCTCTAAACTTCGTTTAGTTCCGTTCGTTTAGTTTGATGCTCAACTCTGTACCTTCTTCACAAATGTCTTTCCGTTCGATAGGTTCGACAACTAAAGTTTCCTTTTTAATTAACTCTAATATTAGAATGACGGAAAGAACCTTTGCAAAGAGGAAGTAGAAGTGAGTGTAATGTAGGCCTCGATTTCTTTCCATTTGTTTCTGCTCCACCTGCATCCTCTAACGGACTGAGATGTAACGAGTACATTCACTGTACACTGTCGGTGTCACTATGAAGCCATTATCTCCCTGTTTGATCTGTCTGAGGAAATTTCTGCATTCTATCTATCTATCTATCTATCTATCTATAATTACTTCAATCTATGACGGAAAGAACCTATCTATCTATCTATCTATCTATCTATCTATCTATCTATCTATCTATCTATCTATCCATCTATCCATCCATGCATCTTCCATCCATCCATCCATCCATCCATCCATCCATCCATCCATCCATCCATCCATCCATCCATCCATCCATCCATCCATCCATCCATCCATCCATCCATCCATCCATCCATCCATCCATCCATCCATCCATCCATCCATCCATCCATCCATCCATCCATCCATCAATCCATCCATCCATCCATCCATCCATCCATCTATCTATCTATCTATATACAATTATACATGCATGTCTATTTGTTTGTCTATATGTTGTCTGTCTCTCGGTATGTCTGTCTGTCTGTTGATCGATCCATTCATCGAACAATCTCTAAATGTGAATTTCCATTTGTCCAAACTAATAATTCTTAGGTAAGAGCAAATGAATAGCAATGAGATCGGACGTGGGACTACGTTAGATAGCAATTTAAAACAGAACAGACATCAACCCCGACTAAAGGACAGGAGATAGAACCAGAGAATTGCAGAAATAGTATATAAACCCCATTTTCTGGCATACAATTACAAAAGGTCAAGAATAGCATAAATCGTAAATCGCACAGTTAAACTTTTTAGCTCAAGAACACAGGCGACGCTAACACCTAACAAAAACAGTAGACTACCCAGTTCACTTCAAACAATGTACATTTTCCATATTCTGAAGACCTTAGTTTATTGCTTACAAGTATTGCTAATTACACAGTTATAATTTAAAGATCAAGAAAATGCACGAGGTATGAATCTAACACAATCTAACAGTATCAGTTTATTTCAAATAATGTATTAAGCGTATTTTCTGGTATAGTTTTGCATATTGTCATGAATAGTATGAACAGCTAATTACTCGTTTAAAATTTAAAGTTCACGAAAACAGTTAAAATTTAAAGTTCACGAAAACAGACGGGTAAGCAACTAGGCCTACCACCAAGTATAATTATTATTAGCTTACTTCAAACTATTTACACAAAAAGCATTTTCTGAAACAGCCATGTATATTTAAAAATCGTTGGTTAACAAATTATAGATAAATGCACAGTCTAGTGTAAGCAAGGTTACATTCATTAGGTTATTCAGCAAAGAGCATGTGCTAGCTACTGCAGAGTAATAACGTTGTCAGAAGCATAAGTCCAATAAAAAGCAACATATGCTGAAAACATTTAACTACGAATAAAGGTCATCCATCGCTTCTTAAAAGTTACACACATGTGCACATAAGCTTAATTCTTATTGAAAAACAAACGAATTAATTAGCTAAAGCCTGAAATGTGAAATGCATTATTCTACAAACTGCTCTATTTATTCGAAATGATAAGAGCACAGTTAATCGCATGCCTTTGAAAACAAAGCACAGGCCCTTAGACATACATGGATTAGGTGGATTTAAGACTCTATTGGAAGCTTTTAGATCTATATGCAAAACTCTGACCAATGTATTGTGATTAGGGAATCGTCTTGAGGTCGACTTAGGCGACTTGGTTTTGATCGAGTGGGAATTCTTGGGTGCTGATTTCGATTTGGCAGCACAGAACATTGGTTTAACAGCCAATCGATGTGAGAAAATGACCTGTGAATTGAACTTTAAAGAGGCCATCCTACTGCATAGAAGGAGTTTATCCAAACTGATGTTGTCAATGCCATGTTCAATCTAATTTCAACGTGAATAGGTTTCTGTGATCCCCAGCCCACCAGTTGCGCGGTTTCATCATTAGTAGGCTAATTAATTATAGCTTTTGGCTATTATATTGGACTACGTGAGAATTGCAAGGGCACCAGCATTGATCTGTGTGTAATCTATGAAATTCTTCTTCACTAGCTAGGGGATGTATGAAGTTATCCCCGCGGATGGAATAAACCGGTTTAAAGTATCCGGGGGATAAACCATTCAATCCCCCATCGTCATACGCATCACGATAGCCGAGACGAAAATCCAGTCAAAATCACCAAAAACGAAGTAAATTAATTTCAGTTCGACGTACAAACTAAAGATACGCAACTTAAAATATTTTATGTGTACAATAAATCCAAACAGTACGACTGAATACACTTAGAAACCGCCAAAAATGCAAACTAAACAGAATACTCCATTTCGCTAAGGGAATACTCATGTATGGGGGATACTCTATTTCGTGACACCGGTTCAATGGCCTACGAAAAGAAATGAACATATCCTCTATGCCTTTCCCTCCCTTACACTTTACTTGGTTGAATGTGGTGCTTTTCTACTGCCGTACCAAGAAAAGAGATACTATGCAGTATGCACTGCTATAATAATGTTATTGATCAAAGACTCTAAGTGGCTGTTGGGTCCAATTATTGACATAATACAATAATTGCATCGTCTGAATAATGTTCCAATAGATTAAGCAGCACAAACTATTTTAGTATCAAACACTAATCGTAACCTCGCACAAAGGACAAGCAGTCCACGTGCACATCAAATCATTCCACTTCAACGCTAGGTATTTATTCAGTGAAGCACATGCCTCACGTTGCTGTGTACAGGTAGGTTCCCCAGGATTCCAGTTGCTGTACTGTATGGGAAAAGTCGTTCCGTTGTTTGATATCCATTCAAACGGTGAGTTGCAATCGGAAATGTTCTTCCTTCTAGCGCCAATCCAAAATGCATTTACATACTCAAGACGATTATCAGGAAATCTGTGCTCTGTTCCTGGACAGTCTAAAAAGTACAAATATATATAATTTATATATATATAGCCTACAAACTGAAATTGTGTTATTTGCGTCTTTGTTGTGCATATCATACATGAACTTCGCCAGATAGCCGTTAAATGTGGTACGCATTTGTGAAATATACTCCTGAGTGTTGGACACAGAATTTGGCTACTTTACAGTTACATGTAGCTGACTTTGTAAAACTAATTGGTGTGTTATACCAGACAATGCTCAATGTAATTAACAACCACGCAAGATACATGACTATATGCAGCGAGTGCTTAGTCACATGAAGGAAAACACGGTTACATACCAAACACATGTTAGAATGTAGGTAAGGAAGTTATGAATCTTTTTGTGCGCGAAGCAAATACCCAACACTATTTGTGTATACACACAGTGAAAAAGTAGCACATCGCTTTTAAATCTATCTCAGGCTCGCTTCGGGTCTCCTTACTCTTCCAACGTAGTCGGATAAGTTCATCAATAACCCTACAAGTGTTATTTTGTGGGTTTAAAATCAGCCTGAGGTTATTTCATCAAAGTAAGTTTAGCCATCAAATATTGTTGGTCTATAATTAGCCCAGTGTTGAATAAGACCTTTATTCATTGTACTCTGTCAGTGCCAATCCCAATCCTGGAAAAAGGAGGTGGGCGACGCTAATGGTCTTTGTTACCACACAGTGGTCGTTAAACAGTGGACAAACAAGGACCTTTATTTCAAAAACTTGACCTGTCTGTATTATGTGACACTTTATAGGCTGCTTGCAGATTGTGACCACTTTTAGACATTTTAAATCGTTAAATATAATTATAAGTAATTTGGTATCATTATTCAAACGATTATTTTCTCATAATATGACGTGAAGTAGATTGAGACTAATTATTTGGGGATTAGGTCGTAAGTATATCTAAAGTGAGCCTGGTAGTTATTGAAGCACATTTGATAAAGCGAATGTCGACTCAACCTTTCATTCTCTGGGTGGCGTTGGTAAAATGAAAAGTTGGACAGATAGGCGCCCTGCATGGTTGCCAAACAGTTAAATTCCACTCCCATAATAACTTGTGATCATCAGTTCTTACTATGACTTGTAATCATACTGCGTTTGTGTCAGTTTGAATTAATAAACGAAGATTATAGAAGATTATAATAAATCCACAGTAGTCAGACAGCGGGTGATTCACACACCATAAATGCAGACCCGTGATAATCAACCCAGACCAGATGGGAAATGTGAGCCCCATTAATTTCAAACTGTTTATCAAGTATTCTGGAAATCAGTCAGCGTTTAAAAGAAAGTTTAGATCACAAAGGATTCTTCGCATTCGAATATTCGAGACAGTTCTAATTTATTTATTTATGATTTATCTCTATTTTATCTGCTTTAATCTTTATGATAATGGATCCTCTTTCCCCTTTGACTATCTATCAGGGAGAGTAGGACTCCTCAATATCGTAGGCCTGTGGCAGCTGGTCCATCTGACCCCTCTGTCCTGGCCTGCAAAGATGCAGATGGTGTGCTGTGAGAAGTACGCAGGTAGTTGAAGCTTTTGAAGATTTAAGAGAGATGTTTAGTGCGGCTGATTTGCACACAATGACATTAACCAAATATGAAATAGTAATAAAAACAGACGTTATACTTCGATTTTTGAGTATCCCAGTAATTGTCTGTTCTTCTCGGCTGTTCATGATAACGGCCAGATGTGCGTTGCTATGCAACTCCCTGCACCTTTCTTGAGCCCTGTTCCAATTAACTGTCTCGTTGAGAGCGGCGTAACATTTCGGAAATCCAGCAACACTATTGTTGAAGCCTGTTGGACACTCGCCCCTGAAGTAAAATAAATTCAAGACAGTGGTTAATGGTTATACTAATTTACGAACATATTTCCCGAACTGAGTTCCAATTGCTGTCGAGTTAGTTGCCGTTCCTGAGCTTCACCAATCACATCTCTGGATATAGTTTGGAACGCCCGAGGGAGCATTAATACCTCGGACAAATAATAATAATAATAATAATAATAATAATAATAATAAATAATAATAATAATAATAATAATAATAATAATAATAATAATAATAATAATAATGAGTCCCTCCTCGGGGCGACAGCTGCGACCCACGCCGGTGACTGGCTGCTCGCGCTGCCGCTGTCATCCTGCGGTTTGCTGATAGATGATGAGGCAATAACAATCGCGGTGTCCCTTGCGTTTGGGAGCGACGACTTGCAAATCGCACATCTGTCCTTCCGGGGGCTTCGTGACGACGGAAGGATCGCACGGGCTGTCATGCGGGCTCGGCACGGGTAGGTTCGCGAGACACACGATCCTGAACGACTCATCAGCCGCGGCTCGTCTCTTCCCACAGTGAGATGCACATGATCAATGCGTGGCAGCTAGATACTCTTAATGACAGCATGCAACGTGATGAACACAATACCCGATGACTAATGGATGTGATGTGGAAAATTCCCAAATATTAAACATTGGCTCCTACCGCAAAAAAACTACTTACTGTTTATTTGTTCTTAGTGGAAGGCTGCCTTCGTTCCCCTGCCGATGTGGGGCGCATTTGTCGGTTATCATATGGCGCTACTGTCGGGGTGCACATGTTTAGATTGTTTAGATTCTGCAATACTTATTATGTGAGATAATGTTGAAAACTACAGATATACAACAACAAAATGTTAAGATAGCAACAGGTTTTTATGACAAAAACACGAGCAAAAACAACAGATATATATACAACCATAAAATGGTTAGTAGCTGTTGGTGTTAAACTGCAGATATCAATCAAAACATGGTTCACTCATTTTTTCACACCACTGTAACGGGGGCCTCCTGACCATTCATGTGTTCCATCTACATCAACTTCAGCTCGTTGAAAATGCAACAGCCAGACTACGGTACTGCAAGACCTGCCGAAATATTCACATATATCCGACTACATACGACGCAAGCTCCACTGGCATCCTTTTGCTGATCGGGTACAAGATTGTTACTCGGGTTTGGGTAACCCGCCAAAAGCGCCTCTGACAACTGCGCCCGTCAAAATCATCCCGACAAAAGCGCCAAAAAAACCACATAAAAACCCCGACATATGCACCCCGACAGTAGCGCCATATGATAACCGACAAATGCGCTCCACATTCGGCAGGGGAACGAAGGCAGCCTTCCACTAAAAACAAATAAGTTCAGTTAACTCATCGATTGCAGATGGTTACCAGCAGTTAGAGGACTGTTCCAATCCTCGACTACCTCTGGAGAACTGCGCACAATATTATTTATAAATTTAGTCCGCTTAAACTGTCTGACAAGTTAGAGGAACTTATGACAATCGCCTTTCAAAAGATAAACGCTATAACTGTGTAGTGTGTAACCGTCAGTGTGACAACATACTTTCCTTCTTAGAATGTTTTATTAGTTGCTATCTATTTTAGTATTTAAATGTATTAAAATATCGTGCAATGGGGCGCTTTCTCTGTGTCTCATTTTTCGTCTCATTCAACAGGTAGGGACGTGCGCATTTGTCGGGGCGTTTTTGTCGGGGAGCATTTGTCACATTTGTCTCCGGCGCATTTGTCGGTGAACCGCTGGTTTGGAAGGCTATGACTTGCACCGCTCCGGATTACATTGCTGAGCTATGCCTTCCTGTAGGCACTCAGATTGGTCGACGGGCGCTCCGATCTAAAACGGGTGCGCATAACCTGCAAATCGTGTAGGCTAAATTTGTACAATGTAATGCCTTGAGACTCAGAATAGTTTAGTTGTTTAAGCCAGCGCTTCCAAAACTTTTCAAGGTGTGACGGTACTGCCCGGCAGGAATTAACTCTCAGTGTCACGGACCGGCAAGAATTTTCCTACTGCAGGAGGACCGGTGCCCAATTTATTAATTAATTCTCATTTTCGTTTTCGATCACCTAAATTCCTCAAATATGTATTACAATTGAAAATGCCTCTTACTAAGATGTTAGCCTAATAAATGTTCGTTTGCCATTACCTTTAAAAATAAAATAACCGTTTCTTGATTCCGAGACAATTTTACCAGTTTCTTGACTCACTTGCGGACCGGCAACTAAAGGCTTGAGGACCGGCACCGTTTCGCGTACCGGTGCCACCACTTTGGGAAGCATTGGTTTAAGGACTCAAATAACTACTGACGCCTTTGCTCAAACTTTAAGCAAGTAATTTCAGTCCAATAGATAAACGCAAGTTTTTAATTATTTTTTACTGCAACAGGAGTATACTTACCGAGGCGGTTTCTGACATTCGACGCAATGCTCCAGACGTGAAATTTGTGCTTTAAGATTCTGAAATTCTGATTGAATGATGTTGGCTAAAACATGTAACTTATTTTGTTCATCATTGCTGCAGTCACCAACGGTACTTTGTCCTTTTACAAAATAGTTGCCCACATTCATTGCTAACAATAGCAAGACAACGAAGGAAGACTTTGCCATTCTCACAACTAAGGTTTGATAGCTTCATGAAAGGCTAGGACACATCTGCGGCGACGTGGCCTACTCTGAGAAAATGCACCATACTGAATAGGATACTTTACTCAGCGAATTTATCCAGTGAAAATTTTGCAATGACAGTCATGTATTAAACGCACTACTTATTTATCAGGCATATCTTGATCCTTATCTTGATTGCCGACCTATTTTATTGCATCAACATTGCGGCTAGCTAAAGGCACGCCCTTCACATAATTATGCCAAACACGAAGAGCCTATTTAATTTTAGATCAACATATGACGTCATGTAAATCTCCAATATTTATCAGTGTCATACAAACCCAGTTGGGGTGTCGAGAAAAATGATACATTGCAGAAACCAACCATTCCCTTTTTTTTCATTATTCATTCATATATTGTCTAGAAATAATGAGTGTTAGCAGCAATGCAATACAAGTGACACGTGTAAGATAGGAAATGTGCTTAGACCTGGGTACTTGACATTATTTTGTACCATCAGTAATGACTATGGCAGGCAGCATCAAATTCGACAGTGTTAAAATCTCAAGACTCTAGGTGTCAAGCATACAATGACTGTAATTATTAAGACCCGTGGGACATCATCGCCGCCCAAATTGGCCAAAGATCGACTAAACCGCATTAAATGAACGGAACCAAAGCAGACTACAACAATTCTCTCTGAAGCGTTGAGCTCTTAAATAACAAAACAGACACCAAAATAATGATATTGTACGCAGAAATAAAGTATTGATGGGATACTTACCTAATAGACAAACCCCATCCTTCTAAATATACTCGTTTTACAAACAATGATTCGGCTCGGGCACTTTAGTATTTCTGAACAGCTTAGAATACCTAGTCAATTGCACGCACCTGTAATTATAACTCAGGTAAATATCAAAGTACCCTTAAAAATCTGTAAAACCAGTATCAGTATCAGTGCATAGAGAACTGAATCGTACATAGTGAATTTCCTTCTTTCTGCCAAACGTTTGTAGGGACGATCAATCGTCGATCATGTTGCCTGCCAGCCGTGGCGAATCCAGATTCATTTAAATCGGATAGTATTATTTGAAACAGTTGTGACGCTACAAAAAGTTATAATACGTAGGACCTAATCTTAATCATTTTCATATTGCGCGTGAGTGTTTGCATGCGTTATGGTTATACGCTTATCAGCGTCCGCTTCTGAGGCCAAGGGCGTAACTTTGCCCCAGAAAGTGGTGGTGACCATCCCTCCTCCCAATTTTTAACGCACTACAGAAAAGTTAACTAAGAGCAGGATACCAGCTTATTCACAAGCGCTGTTTTAAGTCCAGAGAGTGGTGTTCCAAGTCCAGTTGCTAAGTAAATAAGTAAGTAAGTATATCCCTTATTGAAAAACCAACTGCTAACCGCAGCGTCAGAGACACGCGCTACGCATTGTCCGGCTACTAGGCCTACTGAGGCTTTTAAATGAATATCGTTAAGCTACTACTGTACTATCAATAATCGACTTGTAGTTCGATTAGTCATTATCAATGCTAAATGATTATCCCGTAGTTTAGGTTGGTAAATTATTTTAATGTCTTCAGTGTCGTTCTTGACGCTGCTAAGTAAGTAGTCTACCAATGTCCATGATAATTGTTATCAATCCAGCTTACATTTACGAGAAAAATGTGTTCATCATCAAACTTCTGTTTAGGCAAGAATTATTGTCATCAGTCCAACTTCTACTTAACCAAGAATTTTTCATCAATCCCACTTCTCTTTAAGCAAGAATTTTTTTCGTCAATCCCACTCCTATTTAAACAAAAAATCTTCACCAATCCAGCTTCTATTGAAGCAAAGACTTTGTTTAATCAATCCAGCATCTATATTTACGGAAACAATTATTTCCATCAATCCAACTTTTATTTAAACAAAGAATTAGTTTCATCAATCCAACTTCCATTTAGGCCAAAAATTATTTTCAATGATCCAGCTTCCGTTTGGAATTGACAATCGGTTTTACCCGCTAAATTAACATAGACTGCAGTTATATCTTTCAGTCTACTACCGCAACATGATACATTGTATGCACAGTTATAACCTTTCGCGATCTCTTTACAATGAATCGATCCATTTTGCCATATGGATTTCTTTAGTTGACCTTTTATAGAAACAAAATGGATGGCGTCACCAATTTATGAAACCAAACATAATTATTATTATGTAAGTAAGGTAGTATGGACACACTGTGGAGGCCTCCATCAGTATTGCCGCCATTGCGATGTTAAGTATGCATGAATAGCCTAGACGGTAGACAGCCAGATGCTTTCATATTACAAAAATATATTCATTCCAGGACCAAAAAAGTGGTGGTGACTATCACCACCACTTTTGAAGGTGGTGGTGACCGGACACCACCGTCACTATAGAAAGTTACGCCTATGTCTGAGGCATTCTACATGTACAGTAACCTATTGCGGCCCATCAAGGGTAATTCATTCATTCATTCATTCATTCATTCATTCATTCATTCCGGATATTTATATAGCGCCTCTTCAAGAAACCTTCTCAGAGGCGCAACAAAGGGTCACAACAAAATATTGGAATTTGAAATTGTTACTAATTTTCTGTTATAGATAGATGGCTCCAGCTCTCAGCTTATGGTTTTTTGTCGGCTTTGGATCAAACTAGTAACTTTCGTCTAGTGCTACAGACTGATCCAAGCTCAGTAGTGCATTGTGAAACACTGAGACCCTTGAAAATGTTGAGTTTCGAACGTTGCATCAAGTTCTATTAATTGTTTGTGACAATGGAACTTCACTAAATATTTTTTTCAAGTTAAGCTCTGAAACTACTTGTATAACACGTTGTAAACATTCAAATGTTGCAAATAACTGGTACAATTAACTGCTTTAATGAATATTTACCAGTTTGGTTCATGGTCTATAGAGTAGAGTCCGTAACGTAGAGTCCCTAACGCACAGTGTGTAGGCCAACATCAGTGAACGCACAACATCATTACTTATCATCGTAACAAAATGCAATTATAACTAAATCAATAGCAATACCTGGCAATTCTAAAATGGTGTTTCAACAGAACTTGCATGCAATAGTTTAACAGAAGATCAAGATGGTTCATTCACTCAAAAACGTTTATGGAACTTGTTTGTAGAGTCCGAAAAGTAAACGTTTTGATTTAGCTGGCAAGATACATAACGGCCAACCCAGTCTAACTAATATCGAGTTAATTGAAGCGGTATTTGGGAAAACTGTCATTTATTTATTTTAAACAGTAATCATCTGTTTGAGTCCTTAAAATTTGATATACTATCGAATTGCCCAATTGCATGAGTAGGCCTAAGCTTATTTGGATATCCGATAAACGGTACATCATACATGGAAATACTTAAGTTAAAACGAATAGCGTAATCGCGTTACTGTGACTGGTTAGTAATGTGCCTGACGAGAAAGATAACCAAACAATGTGACCATACATGTACGTGTACATGTAATTATGTAATTATTGAAGCCATGACATCCGCTTCAGCGCAATTTTTCTCATGAAATGAGACGAGGCTGTATAGGGCCTTAGTCAAAAGAAAAACATGTTGTCTCCATTTACTTTACTGCTCTTGATCTTTGAGCTGTTTCTGATGAATATAAATTATGCATAAAATTGGTCATAGGCCTACATGTATATTAATGAGTGTAATCGACTAGTCTATGGATAATCCTAAAAATACCACCCTAAATGAGGATGATGATAATATAACTGTAATAACCATATTTATGTCAGGCATATTACACTAGACTGGTCCACAAAATTAAAAGTTGGAAATACATTGCTCCACAAGGCTGCCCTTGTTACACATGAAAACATGAGTCTGTATGCACAATTTTGGAAAGATTTGATTATGTTTAGAGGTCGCTATGTTTTTAGACTTTTTGCCATAATCATATTATAGTATGAACTTGTCATAAAACATGTATAATTTTGATTTTTTTCAAATCGGTTATAAATTATTTTCAAGTTAGTTATTATTTTGAAAAATAAACAGCCGGGCTTAGAGATATATACTGCAGTGTTACTGCTTAGTCAGGCTGCATTACGTTTGTAATAAAATATAATTTTGGATAATTAAAGAAGTATTCCAGTCTGCATAAATCCCGTCATTGAAGTGCTGGAAACCCGCAACCTACTATTATTTCATTTTGCCTTTGTTGGAACAGAAAATTTTGTCCGATGACTGGAGACAAGTTGCAGCAAGTATTGTTTCTGTGACTCATCCTTAGTATATCATTGTAAGAATGGATCAGAGCCACTCCACGTTCTGCGCAGTCATTGACGACCATCAACAGTTTGACATTTGCCTTCATCGACTGGGAAGTAGGGTCCAGTGGTCAGGGAGTAAAGGACTTTGATAGGAAGGCTGTGGGTTGTTCTTGACCCTGGATGATAAAAAGATCAAGCAGTTTTCAAGATCTCCTTGTGACATACTCTTCCAGTAGAGTCTGGTGGTCGAAGGATTTCCTGTCCAGACGCTACATGGATAGCGGATTAGGTGGATAAATAAGATTGTATTACCAGAGCAGCCTCGATGTCTTCAGTGACACGCTTCGAAGAAATAGCGGAGATGATGACTGAAAGAGTTAATTAAATCGAACTCAAACTGTAACCCCTTGAATCAGCACAAATTTGTGTTCATACAACTTCCACAGTTTGCGAACACCCGAATCCACACATTGTGCGAGGATTCTAGCCTCCTCCCGAATTACCAACGCAGCGACTATTGTTGCTTTCGTGGCCTCACCAAATGATAATAGTCTATTTTGGTAATGAAATATGAAATTCCTCAGGATTGCCCAATTTTTTGGGAGTCCAGGCCCAAGAAAGTGTTTGTAAGGCATCCCTAACAGACAACATTGTGAGGAACTCCTTTCTGATGCCAGTTTCACCATAGCTGCCGTTTTGTAACGTACGAGCTTTTATTGCAGAAAGTGAAGAAACATGTGCTGTAAGTTTATTTCATATTCAAGGCTGGCTTCACAGACGAAAAAAGTACTCGAATCACGCTAAATGAGCAGCATACAGAGTAATATTGAACAATACAATTGTAGGATATGAAACGAATTGTGATGAAAAGGTGGCATGCAAAATATAAAAATTAGTTATAAGCCAACAACCGATTATCTATAAGAAAGAACTTGAAATAAGTGTTTTATTTGTAAATAGGCTTATTATTCTTTTAGTTACTTAAATCCAGTTGGCATAATGATCATGATTTAGAAAGATGGTGCTTGGTGTTCATGGGTGCTTATTTTAATTCATAATGAAGCTATTAACGCGTCAGATGCGCAATTTTTGCAATTTCTACAAAAAGTGTCAAAACCTAGCGACCTCTAAACATGCTCAGATCTCTTCAATTTTTTCAACACAGAGTCTTCTAGTCAAGTGTAACAGAGGCAGCCTTGTGGGGCACCATATTTTGAAAAAAATATATTTCCCCATGTAAGTTTGGACCAGTCTAATATTACACTGAGCTGGTTAGCAACCAAAGGGATGATCGTGCTTATTACTGGGTATTTGATAACATTCTAATTGGAGTCTTGGTGCTGAATTTTGCTTACTGATGTTATTTCTATTAATACTGTTATTGCTATCACTATGCTTGTAATATATTATAATAATAATACATAATACATAATACATAATAATAATAATAATAATAATAATAATAATAATAATAATAATAATAATAAAATTATTATTATTATTATTGTGATTATTATTGTTATTGTTGTTATTATTATTTTTATCATTATTATTATATCATTGTTGATACTATAATTGGGATTAATGATTGTTTCAAAAACTGAACTATTTGTTCACGCTAACTCAGAAATGTAAATGTATCTAGCTCTATCTATATAGTGTTTATCCAGCATTCCAAAATCACAATCAATTGGTCAGAAACCAGAGAACTAGCAGAGCAGAGAGAAGCAGGAAATATCATAGCCTTGAGCCCGGAAAGCTGTTTACCTTTGTGGCATCTTCGCCTTCTCTACCATCAAAATTTCCAACTAAGTAAATAAGTAAGTATATTCTTTATTAAACCAGCTGCCAAACTGCACACTGATGGACAAACTTCTGAGGTAAATAAACAAACATGATTGATAGTCTAAAGTTGATAAACAAGTATAGAGATCCAGTTAGTCAGTATGTATACAGCATTCTGACTATGAAAGTTTTTCTCATGCTGTTGTCGGCTAGCGGTAAGGCCTGCCATGAGGTCTAGGCCTTGAGCAATAAACCCTCGGCTTAAGGGATGGGACCAGCCTGTGAAGGAAATGTCCAAAATAGTGGAACATCAGCAGGGCGGCAGAGTGGGAGCGGTCCGAGATAAAATGACTGAAGCCAACGACCAACACTATCTGTTCACCTACTTTTATTGTCCCCATAACAAATCAGAATCTATATAACAAAGAATACAGTTGAATAGTAATTTCAAACTTATATAGATCTATAATATATAACGAAGGTTCTGGTATATATTTTTACACTGTCAAGAATAGTATATAATTATATCTCAAATTGCACTGTAAAATGTTTAAAGCTAAAGAACAGTTACCAAGGTTCGTCTTTCACCTCTCCAGTCGGTCCTAAATGCGGCCTCAAGTCTAGCACGCTGCTGTCACAATTCTATCTTCATGTTTTTACAATTGCACTGGTTTCCGCTTTCTGCACGCATTAAATTCAAAATTCTCATTCCGGTCTCCAAGGCACAACGGGGTCTTGCCCCGAAATATGTAGCTGATGCAGTACATCCGCCTCTTTCAGCCCTCTTGCATCGTCCACTCGGTTCTTTGAACAAACTTGATCTTCTAGTAATCTAGTTCCTCATACTAGGCTACATGTACAACATCCAGGATTCCAGGTCCTTTACCTCAATTGGCCTCTCTCTTTGGAATGCGATGTCTCCATCTACTCGCTCTCAAATTCTAGCTGGTAAACCGTACTCCTTTGCTTTTCTTAAAACCTATTTCTTCTCTCATGGCCTTCCGCACTGGGAGCGCCTCTGAATGCCTCACCCTACTTGAAGTGCTTTATAAATGTTTGAATACAATACAACGAGCAGATTACTTTAAATAATTCATAAAACGTATTATCTCTCACATTTTGCATATTGTCAAGAAAATAGCGTAGTGCTTGACTGTATCGCGAATTGCAGTTACGATTTATAGTTCAAGAAACACAAACATGCTTCTAAAACAGAACTTTATCAGTTTATTTTAGATAATGTAATAAACGTATTTTCTGGTATAGTTTTACATAATAATTATTGTCAAGAGTACTATGCACAGCTAATACAATCAAAATCTTAAATGGTAAAATGTGTGTCTTGGTCTAAGCACGTTATTGTTAATGTTGGGAAAACCAATTCAATTATATCCGGCTCAGCATTGCGAACAATTTGTTTGATGCTTGCAGATCCGTGTTTAAATATTGTTCAATTATTTGACCCAGCTAGTGGATACAAATTAATTTTGCCCTGTTAAAATTTAAAGTTCAGGAAAAAAGACGACGCAAGCATCTACCACAAGATAGAACCCTGTCTGGAGAATTCCTCTCGGACCGTTCCCACTCTGTTGTCCTAGAATGCACATGTTCCGTCTGGTTCCCTATTTCTTTTGTCCTTCCTCGAGGTTCTGTCATGGTCCTCTCCTATGCATTCTGAACATTTCCGACCTAGGATGGATTCTCATTCCTATGGATGGTGCTGCCCATCAATATGCAGGGGACACCCAGACCTTTGCTCATGGCTCAGCCGATGCTGCTCTTTCTTTGGTTGATGCAACACCTGCCATTAGTATCTGGATGTCTTCCAACCGCCTTCGATTAAGTTTTAATAAGACCACGTTCATTTGGTTTGATGGTGGACTGGTAGTGCCCAGCTTGTTAAGATCGACATCTTGTCTCAACGCCAGAGGTTTCCGGACATTCTTTTCTTGTACACATTCCGTGATCTTGGAGTTGTCCTATACCGGGATCTATCCTTGACTGATCAAGTTAACAGTGCTTGCCGCTCATGCTTTGACCACCTCCATCAACTCCGTGTTGTTCGCCACTCCCCTTTCTTTCATGTAGAGAGTTCAACTCTGTGCAATAACGGGGCAAAATTGTTTGCGTAGGCTACACGTTCCTCTGTCACCAAGAAAAATAATGTTATAAGCTGGGAAGAAATGACAAGTCCTGCGATGCTCTGGTTCCATGTTCGGTGTCTTGGGAATAGTACATTGATTGCTCAAACGCCTTCAAAAGCAAATAGCACCTACCCTAAGTCCCACTACAGAATACTGGACCTCTACCTGCAGAGTAACTGCAATACTAACTAATGCTAATGGATATAGGTCGTTGGCCAAAAGTAATCTAGTTCGACCTCTTCCTTTCAATAAATCAAAAGTTGTTTGAGTTTTCAATAAGTCAACTGAAATACTTTGCTTTAGAATACTCGACTCTAATTCGACATCGTGTGACTTTAGAATCAAGGGGTGTGATTGATTGGTTTAAATGACTGCCAAGTCTAATTGACATAATACAAATACATTATATGAACAATGTTAGGATAGATAATATCTTATCACAAACTATTCTGTAGGTGTTTATAAATTTAATGTAAATGTAAGCACAGCTGACAAATTGCTGAAATTAAGTAGGCCTACGAATGGTAACCTCACACAGAGAACACGTATTCCACGAGCACCCCAAATCATTCCACTTTGAGGAAGTCTTTTTATTTATAGATGCACATCCTTCTTGTCCAGCACAGTTAGGTTCTCCAGGTGCCCAGTTGGTGTATTGCATAGTAAATGTCGTTCCGCTGTTTGATCTCCATAGAAACGGTGAGTTGCAGTCGTTTATGTTACTTCGTCGAGAACCAATCCAAAAATCATCAGCCCGATAACCCTCAGTGCGTACTGTTGGACATTCTGAAGAAGCACAACAATTTCAAGCTGGAATTCTGATTTGGGTCGGACTTAGTGAGAGTCGCTTAGAAATGTGAAATTTTTTCCTGTATTTTATGTAGAGAAACCATTATGTCCAGTGGAGTTCCGAGTCTGGCTGCCAGAGAGACCAGAGAAATAGAGAAAGAGAGAGAGAGACTAGAGAGAGAGAGAGAGAGAGAGAGAGAGAGAGAGAGAGAGAGAGAGAGACAGACAGACAGACAGACAGACAGACAGACAGACAGACAGACAGACAGACAGACAGACAGACAGACAGAGACAGACAGACAGACAGACAGACAGACAGAGACAGTGACAGAGACAGAGACTTCACATGTAGCGGATTCACTAACCATAAACACAATCCACCAACGCGGTTTTGGAATATGCAACAGAGATGTTTAGAAGTGACTCGATAATCGATATGCAGAGAATAACATTAGGTTAACATTTTAAAAATAAATAAATGTGTAATATACCATGATTTTGGAGTATCTCTGTTGTAATCTGTACTTCTCGACTGTTGATAATAACGGCCAGTTGTGCGTTGTTATGCAATTGCTTGCATCTTTGTTGAGCCGTTTCCCAGTTTACTCTGGCCTCGAGAACGGCGTAGCATTTCGAATGTCCAGCAACACTATAGTTGAAGCCGGTTGGACAATGGCTACTGAAACAGAAGCAAAGTTACGACATGGTGGTTACATTTATTTCAGAATCTTTTGCCCGAAATCAGCTCCAATTTCTATAAGGGGCCGTCCATAAATGGCGTCGCACTATATCATCATCATCATCATCATCATCATCAGGAATCCATGGGCCGACATTTTAGGTGTCCAACGCTTGCATCGGATCCATGGGCCGATTTTGGAGGAGTCCAATGCTTGCATTGGATTTACTTCTCGTATTTTTCTTTACGAACGGAGTATCTGCACCCATCCGTTCGACCTTCGCGCTTCTTTGTTAAAGAGAGTTCCAGGCTTAGGACTGGCCTCTGATATCCACATGTGGTAGCAAGGCGAATGCCCACGTTTGCCAGCTTTTTCAGGGTTCCTGCCGAGCCTGTCCACCTCGCGTAGCGCCCTAAGGTGGTACTTCAGCCAAGACCTTCACCACTGATGGCATACATTTCAGCAGGCACTCCCCTACTGACTGTTGCCACCCCCTCACCACGTTGAGGTGTGAGTCCGGACTTTGCGGGGCACTATTATATAAGGCACAATATTGACCCCCCCACACACTTCTCGTCACAGTTTAGGCATTAGGCACTAAGCAGTTCACTGTTACAGTACATAATCACACATACCGTCACACGAGTCTGACCTCCTCCCCTCTGGACGTGACGCCATTTATGGACGGTCCCTAGTTTTGTCTCTTAAAAACCGGTCTTTCACTGCAGCGTCTATAGCCTACATGTTATAATAAGAGCAATTTTATAAAACACTTCAAAGTTCTCTACCCAGGTGCTGTATAGCTGATGTCCTGCACTTATCTTTTCGTAGTACTTTATAAATTTCGAGAATAGAATTAGATATGAGGAGTTAGTATAAAGAGTCGCGAGGGGAGTAGTAAGTAAATAAGCAAGCAAGTAAGTAAGCAAGTAAGCAAGTAAGGTAAGTGAGTAGAGTAAAGGTAAGTAAGTGAGTGAGTGAGTGAGTGAGTGAGTGAGTGAGTAAGTAAGAGTGAGTGAGTGAGTGAGTGAGTGAGTGAGTGAGTGAGTGAGTGAGTGAGTGAGTGAGTGAGTGAGTGAGTGAGTGAGTGAGTGAGTGAGTGAGTGAGTGAGTGAGTGAGTGAGTGAGTGAGTGAGTGAGTGAGTGAGTGAGTGAGTGAGTGAGTGAGTGGAGTGAGTGGTGGTGGAGTGAGTGAGTGAGTGGAGTGAGTGAGTGAGTGAGTGAGTGAGTGAGTGAGTGAGTGAGTGAGTGAGTGAGTGAGTGAGTGAGTGTGGTGAGTGAGTGAGTGAGTGAGTGAGTGAGTGAGTGAGTGAGTGAGTGAGTGAGTGAGTGAGTGAGTGAGTGAGTGAGTGAGTGAGTGAGTGAGTGAGTGAGTGAGTGAGTGAGTGAGTGAGTGAGTGAGTGAGTGAGTGAGTGAGTGAGTGAGTGAGTGAGTAAGTAAGTAAGTAAGTAACCCAAAAATTGCATAAAAGTTTTGGTGTGCCTCGGCATTAAACGCATGCATAAAATCATAAGTAGGCCTAATATAAATGTTTTGCATGCCAAACTGTCCACTTGAAAAGACTTTCTCTGAACTTAACCAAATATCGACATGGGCAATATATTTATATATATATATATATATATATATATATATAATACATCCACTATGAATCTTAAATTAAAAAATTCTAAGTCCAGATAAATGGTCGTTCGGCGACCGAGGTCCAAACCTATTACCCTCCATCTTCCCATCCCTGGTATCGAGAGGGTCCACGAGATGATCATTCTGGGGTTTCACCATCACTGATTAAGTTGGCTTTGAGACATTGAAAAATTTGCTGTAAAGCCCGGCAATCAATGTTCGCTTCAGTCGCCTACGGTCTCTATGGTCAACGACTGTTTGATGTTGTTCGACCCACTACCGTCGCACGGCTACTTCACGTTTCCCCCGTTTGGTGGGATTCGCCAATATAGAAAGCTCAACCGCCTTAATGGTCGTCAGAGAAAATTGATCCGTTCAGGTTTCCTTTCTGTAGACTTTCCTTCTTTTGAAGAACAATTCTCTAAAGCTGACTTTACTCTTTTCCGCTCAGTCCTCTTAAACCCATGTCACATCCTTCACGACCTCCTACCTCAGCGTAAGGTCACCCCATACAACATGCGATCCAGGCCACTTTACCTTACCCTAGCTTAGGTTAATGCCTTTGCTAAGAGAACATTTATTATGCGAATGCTATTCGACTTTGTTTAAATTATTGCTGTTTTTAGTACTTTTTGCAAGCTATTGTGCATTTGTTGGTTGTCTAATAAAATATCCTTACCTACTTACGGCAGCGTTTGGCAGAGCCACGTCAGCCTTTGGCTGAGCCCAATCTCGACATGGGCGGCTAACTGTGGTCTATACAAGATCTCTCCGAGACGAAGAAAACGAGCAGAGGAGAAAAAGACGGAAATAGTGTTCGGCAAGAGTGCAAGGGGAAGTCTGGAGATCGACGTCGCAGTCACAGAAACCAGCCTCGTCGTCCTGTTGCTCGGACGCTGAAGAAGGAACTGTGAGAACTTTGCACAGTTGTGGAACAATTCGCCGAAAATGCTATGAATTTAGGCCTACGCCTTGGATAGTTATCGCACTCAGTGGCAACAAACATTCGTTCTGAGGAGAAATCCGAGGAACGCTGTAGATTTATGCCTCGTACAGTGATCGGACTCGGTGGCAAACAAACATTCGTGTTGAGGTTGATAAGAATAAAGTTCGTTGTCCAGAAGTTGTTGTTCAGTCACCTACTATAACACGGTTTGTGGATCCCGCGGATCGAGGGTTTTTCGATCGCTATCCTGGTAAGCTGTCGTACTCCCCAGAGGAAAAGCTACGATATATTGCCTCTCTCTGGAGCTTCGCCTCTTTCCTAGGACCTTCTCTCCTATGTTCTTTTCTCACCTTAAAACTGTTCTTTTTGGCCGTGCTGGAGTCGGGAGCGCCTCTGAGTAGTTTTCTTGAAGGGGCGCTATACAAATGTTCGATATGAATGAATGAATAAATATTAAATTTTTATAGTATTAAAGCTCGATTTTACCAGTAGTCTCTCTCGATCTCTGTCTCTCTCAGTCTCTGTCTGTCTCTGTCTGTCTCTGTCTGTCTCTGTCTGTCTCTGTCTGTCTCTGTCTCTGTCTCTCTCTCTGTCTCTGTCTCTGTCTCTGTCTCTGTCTCTGTCTCTGTCTCTGTCTGTCTGTCTTTCTCTGTCTGTCTGTCTCTCTCTGTCTGTCTGTCTGTCTGTCTGTCTGTCTGTCTGTCTGTCTCTCTCTCTCTCTATCTCTTTCTCTCTCTCTCTCTTGGTATACCCGAAGTAGTCACATGGTAACAAATTAAAAAATAAAATTTAAGCTACAGTTCAGGACACCCTCTCGGTTTTTTAAACCTGTTAACTGTATCATTCTGGCAAAATTTTAGCTACCTACTCCAACTGGAAGACGGTGCTCACGGACCCTTCTCCTTTACCTCTTACACAGTAACGTAGGCCTATTGGATATAGTAGTAACGGAGTGTTGGATATAGTAGTAATGGAGTAAACATGGAATGGTAACGGAGTGGGCATCTCTTCAAAAAATATGTTTGATTACAGCAATAGCTTCACAGATATTTTCTTACTCGTGTGTGTTAAGATAGAATTAATTTTCTTTTTATATATCTTCATAACTATACATGTGTGAAACATAACTTCACAGTTTTGTAGATTTATTTGTAGAGCAAAAGTGGCGGTAGCGGAGTGGACATTTCTTTTAGTACAAGACAATGCTGTACTGCATGTACCCGAGTTGATATTATGAGTTTACTGGAAATGTAGATAAGTGACACAATATAGTTCAGAGTAACATGTAGTTATTTGGTGTTGCTTTAGTTTTCATTAAAGTTTATGGAGAGGCAGGTTTGGTAACGAAGTGGACATTGCCAATTTGGGTGTTGTCAAAGTACTTGTAAAAACTGATGAGACTAGAATATTAGTGTGCAACAGCACCCATATTTCTTAATTACATACATTAGGCCTACTGGTCAACATAAAATGAATAAATTATTCATTTGAAAGAAAAAAATTCTTGCATCTCCAAAAGTGAAATTGATCCAATAGCGGAAAATGACTCACATGGGAAAAATGCAGATGAAAGTTACCTAGATTTTGGCAATGTCAAAGCATTTGAAAAAGAACCTCATGTCAAGCTGGCCAAAATTTAATGTTGCAAAGGCAGCTCTTTTCTTCATCTAAATAGCTATACCAATCAAATGAATGGTTTGCTCGATCACACCAATTTGCTTCCATGAAATTAATTCAAGTGCATTAAATTTATGTTTAGTTTATTATCTTAGGACTTCACAAGTATTTACCTAGGCAAGTTTTGTCCTTGCACTTGGACTCCGTTCTTCTTTTCCACGCCCTCCATTTGCAGTTGTCTTTTGATTTCCTCCATTGAGTCGTTCATAAATGTGTCGTGACGTTCGACGCGATCCTCCAGACGTGCGACTTGAGCTTTAAGATTCTGAAATTCTGATTGAATACTTTCAGTTAAGGCAACCAATGCATGGCTGTAATACTTCTCAAGGTTATTAACAGACCCAGAAAATGCATTAATTGCATTTTCTTTATCATTATTGGAGCCACCGACGGCACTCTTCCCTATTACAAAAATGTTAGCAAAATTAATTAGAAGCAATAGCACCAGAACAAACGAAGACTTCGCCATTCTCACAGTTGTGGTTTAAAAGCGTCCTTAAAGTTTAGGACAAAATTACAGACACGTAAACTGGAAGAATGAACTGCACATAGTACTGCAGTCGGCGTATTTATAGCCTACACTCCGATATTTCCGTTTACACACATGTGCTTATACACACTAATTATTATCAGACCATGTAATTTTCTTCACAACTACGGGCCGCACATATTACCAAGCCTAGGACACCCACACACACCCACACACTAAAATAAACATTAATTTTGCTTACTTCATATCCTCACGCATTCCAAACATTTCGCAGAAGCCACAGATGCACGATTGCCCCATATCCGAGGCATTCAAAACATTTCGCAGAAGTCTCGAAAACAGAAGCGAACAACTGACGCCATAGCCGAAGCAAAAAAACTCACTACTTTCATGTACAGTATGTCACCAACAAATACGATCAACATGTTGCTGCCACTAAGATAAACTATTACTCATCACTTATCCACTACAGCTCTTCCAGTTCAAGACGCCTCTGGAAAGCCGTTAACTCGCTTCTCCAACGTAAGTCTTCCCCTTCACATCCAGCCTCTCTACCCTCTCCCTCTATCGCCAATACCTGTTGCTCAATTTCTCTGATAAAATCTCATCCCTTCGCTTCTCCTTGCAATCCCTACTCGATTCTCACTCCCCTCTACGTCTTTCTAAAGCACAGAACCCGTGCCTCATAGCAATCCCACTCCTCTGAGTTTGAGCGTGATTTCACTCTAAGCGACTTATGTTCTGGACACGGCGCTTAAGAAGTCATTATATATATATATATATATATATATATATATATATATATATATATATATATATATATATATATATATATATATATATATATATGTGTACGTATGTATGAGCACTTGTTATAGCGCCCCTTCAAGATTTCTACTCAGAGGCGCTCCCGACTACTGCGCGTACGCTGAATCGGAGTTTCACGCCGAAGCGCATGAGCAATTGCGAGTGAAGGACTTGCCCAGGGTTCCTACGCGGCGGCTTGAGGTGGATTCGAGTGAGTGATAATGGATAATTAAAGTTCATTAGAAGATTTTAGTATAAACTAGTAAATACTTTTATATAATGATCTGGGAATCAATTGAGAGTTGTCCTTGGGTGGGAGATATGGTGGTGTGTTCTGTTAGAATAGATTACATTCTCCTGTCTTCTTAATTATAGGGCTGCCAACTTTTAATTTTGCCAATCTGGGACGCCCGCATAGTCACCCGGATATCCCATTACCAATTTACCGGTTAGGCCTACAGCCATACACATCTCTGTATGTGACGAATGTTTCGTCAGCCTAGTCACTGTGTGGGACCACTGTAGGACAGTCTTCAGTACATAGTCGTCAAAGAGGATATTATTATTACTAACCGAATTTACTCCATATTGCTAAGAAAAAAATGAAGTTGCTAATACTCATACACATGGCTGCCTCACGGCTAGCTTAAGGGAGAGCTCTTCTTCTTTTTCTATGACCACTCTATAAACTTATTTAAGGCAGGCTTTTCGTGTTTAGTGTGTGCAAACAAGATCAACACTTCTTGGTTAAGTGCAGGCCTGGATTAATCACGGTTCCTACTAAACATTTTAAAGATAATGGGCCAGATAATAGTCACTTGCAACTTGACAGCCAAGACAATTAGCCTGTTACATTTCCCACGATAGTTTACTCTGCTTGTTAGAGTTCCCACCATAGTTTACTCTGCTGAGGCTGCTGATAGCCTCTTCCGCCCATCCCCGTCGGGCGTCGGCGTCAGATACACAGCATTATTTATCAGCCGCACTTCGCCCTCGCCGAGCTAAAGTTTTTTTGCATAAACCAATGCTGTTGCCTATGAAATGCCCAATTTTCCAATGAAGTTGTACACACGAGCACACGAAATGATACCTGGTGTCTACGCGTGTGCTGTCGCATTAGGTTTTTAGCGGGCCGAATGTTTGCATTGCTCTGCGTATATGACTTAATACACTCCCTGTGTTTAACAGCAGTGGTGAAAGATCGTTTAGTCACCTAAAACGCATCAAAACTGCTTTAAGATCTATGATGTCACAAGATGGACAGACAAACTTAATACTTACTAACATTGAGTGTGAAATTGTACAACGGCTAGATTTCAGGCTATTGTTGACAGCTTTTCTAATTATGAAAGCACGTCGTAAACAGTTTTAAATGATTAACCCTCGGGCTACCAAGGGGGTGGTTGCCACCCCCCTAGGTTTTTTTTTTCATCTCAAACTTTTTCCGTATGGAATAAAACTTTGACCTTTTAGGTAGCTGTAGGGGTTCATTTGCACACGTTTTGAGGTAAAATGTGAGATGATATCTCACACCGTTCAAAAGTTATACCCAATATACCCGAGGTACCTGGGAAGGGGGTGGATACCACCCCCTAGATTTTCGACTATATCTTATCCGTCATTTAATATTAAGAGACACAAATTATAGCTTTCTATAGAGAGATTGTGGGGCTACATTTCTATGGTCACTGAGTTGACCTGAGACAACCGGAAGTGCTCAAAATAAATTATAATACGCGTAACATGCGTGAAAAATGGCTGAATGGAAGGACTCCCCCTTAGTTTTTTGTCTGTAGCATATTCATTTGTCTTCCTGGAAGAGAAACAAAGACACCATTCTTTAGAGGGAATGTAGGGCTTCATTTGCATACCTAGATCTTTGTCTTTTGAATACCGGAAGTGATCAAAATAAATAATAATACGCGTAATCTGTGTGAAAATGGCTGAATACAGCGTTATAACGTAAACCGATATATATGTATGGATATATATGTATGGATGTACATTTATACTATATAAACATGTGTAGGGATGATTTTGTGTATCTTTTATACATAGATTAGTTTCAAAACACAGTAAATCTTATATTTGTTTATCCAAAAAGTACAAAATGTACGCAATAATATACAATATTGCTAATTAATGGGTCCAATTGTTAAAAGTGATGTAATTTCGAGGTGCATTCACATAATGTACAACTAAATATACCATTCTGTGCAGAAATGAATGCTGAATCCAACGCTATATTACAAGTTATGATATGTAAAACCAAACACGAAATCCAGGGGGGTGGTAACCACCCCCCTTGGTAGTCCGTGTTACAAAAAAAGCTTGGTAGCCCTAGGGTTAAATGTCTGTTCTATAATTTAAATTTCATTTAAATTTCGTCAACACTTTTGGTTGTATATATATTTGAGGCCTACTATACAATTCTGGAACCAGGCCTACAAAATTTTTAGCCAACTCTGATTAAGTGGATATTTAGACCAAGTTCAGGGACAATTTTAAATCAATCCGGGACACGGGACTCACAAGACCAATTCCGGGGCTGTTCATGCAAATCCGGGATGGTTGACAGCCCTACTTATGAACTGTGTTTATCCTCAATATTTTAGGCCTTGTCATTTTAGGTCACGGTATTATGCCATAAACCAAGCAACTAGCCTATGGACTGAAGTGTTTGATGAACATAGGTTTAATTACCAGTGTTGGGTAAACTCACACAAGAAATGAGTTAAATCAAAACTCAACTCATGCACCTCAAAATGAGTTTAAACTCAAACTCAACTCATCCTAAGTGAAATGAGTTAACTCAAACTCAGTTGTTAAATGAGTTAACTCATCAACTCACTTGTCTCATACCAGCACGTTCTAATCGAACGTTGTACAAATACACAGTTACCAGGAAATGGTATCATCAGTTTATTATTACTAGTATAACTGTTATTATTATTAATGGGATAATGGATAAATCAGGTTATTATTACTGAGTCAAAGTAAACACCACAGTCCACATGTTTCACATCTCAAACATAACTGGTATTAGCTTTAAGCAGAAGTTTTTAAAAGTTGGTGTGTGACAGCCTGTTCCGATATTTAAAAAACCGGCTTGTTTCAACATAATATATGCCGAGTGAGTTGAGTTTGAAATAATTGAGTTATAACTCAAACTCACAGAAAATATGAGTTAACTCAAACTCATAACTCACACTCTTTAAGATGAGTTAACTCAAACTCATAAATCACAGCAAGTGAGTTAACTCGTGAGTTTAAACTCATCTGAGTTAACTCATACCCAACACTGCTAATTACTGTGGTGATGCAATAAACAACATGTGATGCTTTGCGGGTAAGATATCAGAAATAACAAGTGTTTCTGCGAAAATGCCAGTGACCTGGTTAAGTGTTTCACAAGAATTATTCAAGGCTTATATATTTCAACGCCCGATTTTTTCTTTCACCACACATATAATAACATAATATAATATTATATACACACATACATATATATAAAATATATATTATAATATATAGGCCTACAATATATAATTATATATGCATATCATAACTGGAAAATTTCACAGAGTCCAGGATGTTTTTGAAAGGACACTTCTCATAATGTAATGTAGGCTATGTTTTACAACGAGATTTACTTTGCGTATGCAAATTATCATAGCAGGGTAGTAGAAGAGGAGGATTTCGCCATCGATATTGGCTAGCATAGTTGTAAGTAATGTAAGTCTTCAAAGTCGAAGAGACAGTTTTCATGGAAATTGCTGAAATTGCAGGAACTTGGATATAACAGCGTGAAAGCATTATTTTCAATCCCGAGATCCGAGACCGACAGGCGAGGATTAGCGACCTTGCAGCGTAGATTAAGGAGTGGTTGCAGACTTTAGGAAGGCATGGCATTGCTTCCTTCATTTGTAAGATTTATAACGATCTCCCAAGTTTCAACATTTAGAAGACAGACTCTAATCATGTGTCCGGTAATTATAATTCAATTCTCGCCTCCATTTGATGGTTATATAGGTCAGGCTCAGGCCCGAATTAAGGGAGCGGGTGCAAAGGGTTCTATCTATCTATCTATCTGTCTGTATGTATGTATGTTAGGGTGATTCAAGTTCTGTAGCAAAAAAATTAAAGTAGACAATTAAGGGAGGCTCTTTACTTTTTGAGTTCCTTTTACTACATAGAGCAAAACTGTGAAATTTGGCTGAAATTGGTTTGTATTTAGGACTGCCTCAAGAAGCTCAAAGTTTTATTCTGAAGATAAATTTTATTAAATTAATATTTTTTATTGTCAAACATTTTAAATTACTTACTTACCTATTTCATAATAAAGAACTAAAAAAAGAACATACAAAATTACTCCTCCGCCACTGCAGGTCCGCGCCTTAGTGCCAGGAAGGGCCAGTGCCAAACCTGGATGAAGGAGGAGGGCGATGCTAATGATCTTTGTTATCACACAGTGTCGTTATCTGAAACTACTTCTACTACTATAAATAAACCAACTGGTGGATGGTGCAAACAACCAAATTTGTTAATTTATTGTTATAATTTATGAAAAACAAAATACTTCAAACTATTTGAGAAATACTTTTTAGTATTTTTTAATAAAGAAATAATATTATGGCTGGAATCAGGTCAAAGACTTTCATTTCATCTTATTGGAAAACCTCAGGAAACGTTTTGGGGTAGAGTACTACCTACAAGCTTGGGTAGTTGGAATATCTTTTGATACGACTGCATCCAACACCGGTCGCCTCAATGGAGTTTGCGCTTTAATAGAAAAAACTGGGAAAATTTGCTATGGCTTGCTTTTCACCATCATATGCATTAAGTACTATGTGTACCCGTATTCAATTCAAGGCAGCTTTTGGTCGAACATCAGATCCAGAGGTATTACTTTTCAAGGGATTCCAGCAATATTGACCCAGAATTGACCACGAAATGTACTGTTGTAGTACAGACAATTGTCTAAATGAACAGTTGAAGACACTAAAGTTGGAAATGATACAATTTATAATATATATTCTAAATGAAAAGTGAACTGGAAGCTCCCGAGGGAAGTTTATAGAGAATTGTTGGAGCTCGGTCTAATCTCTCTTACAGAGTTTCCACCACATGGAGCAAATTGCTGAGTGCCAGATACCATCATTCCATCATGCACACTGGATGGCTAAACTCATTTACATTTAAAAGATTTTTTTATTTCAAAGTAAATTCAAGCTAAGGCAAAATGAAGCCGCTGGTTGTTTGAAATTTGGATTTTTTATAACTTTAGTTTATTTGAAAGCATGGATCACATGTCCCAATGCATGTGATCTGCACTTGATATAAGAGCTAACAAAATATTCATCAACATCCAAAGTAATTTCGCAAACAGGATTGAATGCATTTGGTCGTCACTTACATGTATGGTATCTCGGCAGAAACTAAGGTAAGTCTCAAAGAGGGATTGTACTAGTATCAACCTTCAACTCAACCTTGACGAAGTAAGAAGATCAAAAACAATTTTTGTTCCAAATTATAGAAGACCATCAAAAAATTCCAAATTCAAGGGAAAAACACTTTCCTGAATGTAATGGATAGTGTTATCTAATAAATGCAGTAAAGAAATTGGGTCCATACATGCTTTCTACCAATTTTCATTTTAATTAATTAAAAACATATTGGGATTTAAAATAATTATAAACAATAGCTTCTTAGGCAGTGCCACATTGTTTTTTAAGACTGCATTATTAAGCTTTCCAGTAAAATTGTTTGTTTACTAAAATTCAATTTTTGGACGAAACGAGTTAAAGTTAAGTAATTTCAAGGTCGTTGAGGCAGTACTAAATATTATCCAATATCATTTAAAATTTTACCCTGTTATTTTATTACCAAAAGGAACATAAAAACGCAAGAGCACAACAAATATAAAATTTTCATTTTTGTTGAATCACCCTAATGTATGTATGTATGTATGTATGTATGTATGTATGTATGTATGTATGTATGTACGTATGTATGTATGTATGTCTTTCCGTCTGTCTATCGATCAATCCATCCATCGAATCATGCATCCATCCGACTATCTCTAAATCGGACTAAATGTGAATATCCAGCATCCCATACTAATGATCCCTTGGTCAATAGCAGTGAGGCACAAGCGATCGGAAGAAGGCTACGCTAGATAGCAATCTGAAACAAATCAGACATCAACCTAGGCTAAAGGACAGCAGACAGAAACAGAGAATTCCAGAATTAATATATAGACCTAATTTTCTGGCATACATTTGCACAATGTCAAGAATAGTATAAATCTTAAATTACACAGTAAGAACAGTTTAGCTATGGAACATAGCAGTGCTATCACCTAACAAAAAAACAGTACCAAGTTCAATTCAAATAATGTGCAAAACGTATCTTTTTCAATATTCTGAATACCTTAGCTTAGTGCTCGCACATATCGCTAATTACACAGTTAAGATTTAAAGCTCAAGAAAATGCACGATGCATGGGTCCAACACGGAACAGTCTCAATTTATTTCAAATAACGTATTTTCTGGTATAATAGGTTTGCATATTGTCATGAATAGTATGAAAATCTATTGACCAAGTTCTAGTGTAAAGTTCAAGAAAACAGGCGAGGCAAGGAACTAGGCCTACCACCAAGTATATTAGCTTACTTTAAACTATTTACACAAAAAGCATTTTCTGAAACAACCATGTATAATTATGTAAAAATCGTTGGTTAACAAATATAGATAAATGCACAGTCTAGTGTACGCAAGGTTACATTCGTTAGGTTATTCAGCAAAGAGCATGTGCTAGTTACTGCAGAGTAATAACGTTGTCAGAAGCATAAGTTCAATAAAAAGCAACATAATAATGCTGAAAACATTTGTACAGTCAATTCTACTGAGCTTGGATGATCTAAGTGGCTGTTGGGTCTAATTGACATAATACAATAATTGCATCGTATGAATAATGTTCCAATAGATTAAGCAGCACAAACAATTTTAGTATCTGGTTATGAGTTTAAAGAAACGTTAAAAACTGACGACAGTTTGCTGAAATCAGACGTTAATCGTAACCTCGCACAAAGGACAAGCAGTCCACGTGCACGACAAATCATTCCACCTAGAGGCGTCGTTTTTATTTATAGATGCACATGCCTCACTTTGCTGAGAACAGTTAGGTTTTTCAGGATTCCAGTTGCTGTACTGTAGGAGAAAAGTCGCTCCGTTGTTTGATATCAGTAGTGGGAGGAGTGCTGCCCAGACTATCAGGTCCTCACAGACGAGTGCTGCCCAGCCTATCAGGTCCTCACAGACGAGTGCTGCCCAGCCTATCAGGTCCTCACAGACGAGTGCTGCCCAGCCTATCAGGGAGGGTCATTTCAAGGTCACTCTTCTTAGGGCATGTGCGTGCCCCCTCCCTTGCAAGGTGCCCAAGCTCATTCATTATTCATTAACCACAAACTGCATTATTTTACACTACACAGGCCCATTCTATTTGGCGTAACATCCTTTCTCACTTACACTTTCTCTTCTTAGCCTTTAAGCGCGTATGCCAATACATTGGGCGTTTGTACTCGCAAACAATGACAGTACAAGACACTGAATTATAAAATAAGGGGCTCATTAGTGTTAAGTAGGGTTAGACGTCACACACGGTGGCAATCTCTCGTAGCTACATCGAATTATAGAAAAAGGGACTGAGTTAGGTTCGCTTTCTTAAACATCACTCATTATTCATTATATTTCGGCCTATGCCCTTTTACACTTAGCCAACCGGCCATTCTAATAAGCCTTAGCCTTTAAGCATGGAGGCCAATGCAGCTAGCCTTTGCGCTTACACACTATTACAGCACACACAGGACCATTTTTCACAATGAATATTTAGTAGTTTCTCATTGTTTTTGGAGGCTTACCACACATTACTCATATCCAACAAGCCTATGTATTTACATTGAATTATAGAAAAAGAGCCTGAAATAGAGCACGCATGTCTCTTTTTTGCTTCTCTTCAACTATTGATTATGCTCACTAAGCACTTTTTGGGTAACATGCTTTTAGTGTTACACCTCAAACTATACCATCTAGAATTAACGAGAGACTTAAATTTAAAGGTAGCAACTTTAAAATCTCAGAACTTCTCTTTTGCAACTTTAATATCTCAGAACATCTCATTTGAATGTTTAAAATTTTCAGAAGTTGTGATTTTACATCCTTTATATTTTGAGAACTTCTTGTTTGCATCTTCAAAATTTCAGAACTTCTTGTTTGCATCTTTAAAATTTCAGACCTGGTGGTTTTCAAAATTTAAGTTTCAGAAAGAGATTGCCACCGTGTGTGACGTCAAACCCTACTTAACCCTAATGAGCCCCTTATTTTATAATTCAGTGTCTTGTACTGTCATTGTTTGCGAGTACAAACGCCCAATGTATTGGCATACGCGCTAAAAAGGCTAAGAAGAGCTGCCTGTGTAAGTTAGAAAGGATGTTACGCCAAATAGAATGGGCCTGTGTAGTGTAAAATAATGCAGTTTGTGGTTAATGAATAATGAATGAGCTTGGGCACCTTGCAAGGGAGGGGGCACGCACATGCCCTAAGAAGAGTGACCTTGAAATGACCCTCCCTGATAGGCTGGGCAGCACTCGTCTGTGAGGACCTGATAGGCTGGGCAGCACTCGTCTGTGAGGACCTGATAGTCTGGGCAGCACTCCTTCCACTACTGTCATCACATATGACCCTACATGGGAAACGGGAGCATTCTTAACACCTATTGAATGACAGTAATAAAATTATTAACTTATGCAAAAGATAGCGGTCGCACATAGAGGAAGATCGCAAAAAGCGATCTACTTTCAATCTCTGTATTCTGTATAAGTCAGCAGTTGGTCGAGTTTTCCAAAAGGCAATCGAAGTAGTGTAAATTAGAATCGTTGATTTTTGTTGACCTAATGTAATTTCAGAATCAAGCGGGATCAGATTGCCTGATCTAAGTGAATGTTAGGTCTACTTGAGATTAAGTGAGTAAGTAAGTAGCCTTAATTTGCATCTGACAAGCGCACACGCATTACATTGTATACAACGATTACATACATTTTAAAATAAACTATATAACAGTACTGTAGCAGAATGTAAAGTCAAACATACACAACTAAATATAACTAAAGATGCATCGGTTAATAGAATTGCTTTTAAACAATTTAGATTTGACAAAAGGTAGAAAGAAAGGATGTCCTCTCTTGCGAAGTAGGTACTTGTCCTCACGAAGAGGTGGCAACAGCTGATGAATGCAATGGCCACAGAATTGTGATTTCTGGAATGGCTTCCTGTCTGCGCACGCAATCAGCTCTTCTGTCGTATGGATCGTCTCACATATCTGCCATCTACGAGCCTTTTTCAAGGCGGCATTAATGCGCGCAATATCATGTGACGTGAGAAATCCAGCAAAGGAAGATAGGTAGTGCGTACAAGATTCTTGAAATAGCAATCGCAATGTATTATGCAAATACATTGTCAGGATATAATTGTGATAGATTACTCGTCTTAGAACAAACTATTTTGTCTCTAGTTAGTAGTTATGAGTTTAAATAAACGTAAATATAGCTGACATTTTGCTGAAATCAAGTACGTTTGGTAGCCTCACACAAAGAACAAATAGACCATGTGCACATCAAATCATTCCATTTAAAGGCGTCGCTTTTGCTTACGGATGCACATGCTTCCATTTGCCCTGCACAGTTAGGTTCTTCAGGAAACCAGTTGCTGTATCCAATGGAAAAATTCCTTCCGGTGTTAGATGTCCATTCGAACGGTGATTTGCAATCAGAAATATTCCCTCGTCGAGCACCAATCCAAAATGCATTTGTCCAATGCTCCAGTTTATCAGGAAAGCTGTTTTTCTGTTGACAATCTAAAGAACCAATACTATTATAAGCCTGAAATTGTGGTGTTTGACCCGGTGTAGGACATAGGCCCCTATTCCGATTGAGACTATATTTTTTAAGCAGAGCAAAGCCAACATAATAGGCCTAGTTATATACATGTACTGTAAATAATTTGATGTCAATAACTTATTCAAGTGTGATGATTTTCTGGTAATACAGCGTGTTGAAGACACACGTGAGACCAAAGGAAGCGAATGGGTTAAACCACTTGATTTGAAGGTGTAAGTAGAAATGAATGAGTGGCATTGAGTGCGAGAGTAAATGAAGCGCATTCAATGGGACAAAAGTTGTAACGAGTTGTCGAAGAAAACGACTGGTTCACAAACCTTATAATTTACATAACTTATATATAATGAAGATGCAAGAGACATTAGGGGTGTCCAGAAAAATGACACATCGCAGAAAACACCCATACTCAAGTTTTTCCCATTCTTCTATTCATCTATTGTCTATAAATATTTTTACAGAATTTTAAAATGTTATCCTGAGGTCCCTCAAAGCCCCCGAACATACCCTACTTAAACTCCCAGAACTGAAGACGCCCATGCTCGGATCTTGGAACTTGGGTCCATTGTCGATTTACTCTTATTATCACACAAAATTAACGAAGAGTCTGATCTCGAAGAACTTTAAGTTGTTATGTTTATCTCAATGAGAGCTACATCCAGTTAAAATATACCTACTAAATTCAAGGTCATTCAAGGTCATTTCAAGGTCAAAACAACCGAAATCTAGCAAAAATCAAAGAAAAATGATCAGATCTCAGCCTATAGTAGAAGCGGTACAAGACAAATTTGGTCAGTATACTGCATTTTTTGAACACGGATTGCCGCTTTGCACAGTTGTAGTTGGCACCTAAGAGAACATCTTAAGAAGGGGAGGCATTCGAAATTTCCCTTAGAATTCAAGATGGCGGCTTTTTTCAAAATGGCCGACCTAAATTGAGATTTTTCAATATCTCGGCTTCTGGTTCACTTAGAATCATTATCTTGGTATCTAAACATACACATTTAGGGGTAATGATTCCAATAGGGCCATCGCAGATTAGCCCATGGTCTCATCGGTCGGCCATTTTCCAAAATGGCCGACGAAAATTGAGATTTTCAATATCTCGGCTTCTAGTCAACTTAGAATCGTTATTTTGGTGTCTAAACATACACATTTAGGGGCAATGATTCCACTAGGGCCATCGCAGATTAGCTCCGGTCTCATCGGTCGGCCATTTTCCAAAATGGCCGACGAAAAATTGAGATTTTTCAATATTTCGGCTTCTGGTTCACTTAGAATCGTTATTTCGGTGTCCAAACATACACATTTAGGGGCAATGTTTCGACTAAAGGGCTATCGCAGATTAACCCATGATCTCATGAGTCGGCCATTTTCCAAAATGGCGGACGAAAATTGAGATTTTCAATATCTCGGCTTCTAGTCAACTTAGAATCGTTATTTCGGTGTCTAAACATACACATTTAGGGGCAATGTTTCGACTAAAGGGCTATCGCAGATTAACCCATGATCTCATGTCGATCTCATGAGTCGGCCATTTTCCAAAATGGCCGACGAAAATTGAGATTTTCAATATCTCGGCTTCTAGTCAACTTAGAATCGTTATTTCGGTGTCTAAACATACACATTTAGGGGCAATGATTCCACTAGGGCCATCGCAGATTAGCTCCGGTCTCATCGGTCGGCCATTTTCCAAAATGGCCGACGAAAAATTGAGATTTTTAAATATTTCGGCTTCTAGTTCACTTAGAATCGTTATTTTGGTGTCCAAACATACACATTTAGGGGCAATGTTTCGACTATAAGGCCATCGCAGATTAACCCATGATCTCATTAGTCGGCCATTTTCCAAAATGGCCGACCGAAATTGAGATCTCTATTTTCCAAATAACTTAGTACAAGAAGGACATTCTTAACGGCATATGCACGCCATATCACGCACTTGCTGCATGATCAGACGACCATCTGCTTAGTCCATTTTTTCACATGAAGTGCCATCTAGGGATATGTGTTGGGTACCAGATGGGAGGAGTTCCTTATCTACGTTTGTGACAACATGAACTTGACTAAAATTATTGAGAGCGTAATTCGCAAGCAGAATGAAAAGTTCTTTCTTATTTCTTTCATTTATAAGAAAGTCAGGCCAGTTGAGTGGTAGTGTTGTTTCTGGAGCTACTTGTCTAGGCTACTTGTCGGCGTGTACCAGATCCTCGCTGCTGTCGAACACCATTCTTCAGGCTAGCGGCAGCAGAAATGTCCCAAACGAAATCAATATGAGTAGCAGCTAAGCGAGCCATATGCCGTAACAAACTGTCCTGAAAATCACTCACACAATATCCTCCCAAATGATTTTGAACAACGTGGCTTCATGCCATTATAATATGAGGGCTGCACCATCATAAATAAAAGCACATGAACTTCCATAAAATTCAACTGGTTTATCGATTCCGCTAGGAGATTGGTTTATCGATTCCGCTAGGAGATTGCCAAATCTTCCTCCCACATGTGATGCGCTAGTCCTACACACTCTTTGAGCCAATACCAAGGTGGGCATATGTGAGGCCAGGCAGACAGTATCATGACTGACATGCCATCTCCAGCTCATTGCAATGGGGATCGAACCGATCGATGGACAAAGCGAGGTGAGGTGCATGTGGACTCCACAGTACACCACACAACCAACAGTTTGGCAGGCTCAATTGCAGAGAACTATTGAAATGTTGGTGCAAGGAGGGTTGTACGTCAAATAGATGCTCTTGTAAATGTGCTGGTGTCCCATGCACACTGAAGTGTTACAACAGTTAGCCTACTGTAGGGGGAAATGTTCGAATCCTAGCTAAGGAAGTAATTTCTTACTTTTTATGGAAGAAATAAAGATAAATTATGTCTAATATGTTTTAGAAATCCATGGAAGACTCTTATAATTAAAACGCTTAGATACCATCCTGAGCAGTGCTTCCCAAACTTTTCAGTGTCACGGACGGGCAGGAATTAAATTTTAGTGTCACGGACTGGCACGAATTTTCCACTGCAGGAGTAGGCCTACCGGTGCCAAATTTATTAATTATTTCTCTGTTTCGTTTTCGATCACTTAAATTCCTCAAATATTCATTTAGATGCATGTTTAGCCAATTATCTGACTTTCTGCCCTTTAAATGCTATCCTAATAAGTCCTTTTGCTATGACTTTTGAAAATATAATATAGTCGTTTCTTGATTCCGTGACAGTTTGACCAGTTTCTTGACTCACTTTGCGGACCGTGAACTAGAAACCGAGATATTGAAAAATCTCAATTTCGTTACGCCATTTTGGAAAATGGCCGACTGATGCAGTGTGATTCTCCTTACAGATTTTATTTTAGTTATAGTTATAGTTAATGGTTTTTATTTTAGTTATAGTTATAGTTATAGTTATAGTTAATGGATTTTTATTTTAGTTAATTTTAGTTACTACTTAGTTACAATAATTAAGGCTATAAGCAAAAATTGTGCATATTAACACGCTGTTTCACAATTTGTTCAGAGCTTTGAAAGCCTTTAAAGCATGGGTGTATTCAGCTTCATGAATAGGCCTACACGAGTTTCCAAAGTAGCTGACAAATTGCATTTTAAAAATATCGCATTTTTCGTTCTCATTTATGTCGAATCGCCCATACTGTACCTGGGATTATTATTACTGAAAAGTAATAATAGTCCCAGACTGTACTTCCTATTTTTTATTTTTTGTATTAACGAACATAAAGATGAATTCTCGTTATTGTTATTTTTCGTTATAGTTATAGTTATAGATATTTTTTAGTTATAGTTATAGTTATCGTTAAAAATCTCAATTTTTCGTCGGCCATTTTGGAAAGTGGCCGACCGATGACCGGACTAATCTGCGATGGCCTAGTGGAATCATTGCCCCTAAATGTGTAGGCTATGTTTAGACACCAAAATAACGATTCTAAGTTGACTAGAAGCCGAGATATTGAAAATCTCAATTTTCGTTGGCCATTTTGGAAAATGGCCGACTCATGAGATCATGGGTTAATCTGCGATAGCCCTATAGTCGAAACATTACCCCTAAATGTGTATGTTTAGACACCAAGATAACGATTCTAAGTGAACCAGAAGCCGAGATATTGAAAAATCTCAATTTAGGTCGGCCATTTTGAAAAAAAGCCGCCATCTTGAATTCTAAGGGAAATTTCGAATGCCTCCCCTTCTTAAGATGTTCTCTTAGGTGCCAACTACAACTGTGCAAAGCAGCAATCCGTGTTCAAAAAGTGCAGTATAATTCCGTGTACCGCCTGGACTACTATTTAGATGAAACAGAAGATTCTTTCTTGCTATATCTATAACTTGCTACCTGTAGTCAGATTCTAAAGGATACTAATTGTAAGACGATCAAAAGTTATTTAAAGGACAAAAGGTCAATTTCAGAGAAAAAAATGATTTTAACTCTAAAATTGACCTTTTGTAATTAAAATAACTTTTGATCGTCTTGTATATTTGGTACTCTTGTTTCTGATCACAGACAGCCCTTATCCAGACGCAGAAACACAAAAACAATTAACCAATTCATACACTGAAGATCAGATCATTTTTCTTCAATTTTTTTGTTCGATTTCGTTTCTTATGACCTTGAAATGACCTTGAATGACCACGGATTTAGTATCTATATTTTATCAGAATATAGCTCTCATCGAGACAAACAAGCAAAAAAAAGTTAATCCAAATCGGACTATTCGTTAAAGAGACATATATTTTGACGTTGCGCGATATGCAAAGAGTAGCATTAAGTAAATATTTCTAAATCAATAAGGAGAACATACCATGATCCAGAAGAATCTCAGCAATAATCTGCTGCTCTTGACTGCTGTTGATTACGGACAGTTTTGCGTTGCTATGTATTTGCCTGCACCTATTCTGAGCCGTGGTCCAGTTTACTCGGTCACTGAGTACGGCGTAGCACTTAGGAAATCCAGCGACACTATAGTTGAAGCCTTCTGGACAATTGCGACTGAAACAAAAGCAAAGTTACGACGTTGTTTCAGAATCTTTCGCAGAATATCAGCTCCAATTTATCTAATATGTCTCTGGAAACTTTAAGTCCACTCAGATCATCAGAAGTCAGAACACGGTTACACTTTCTATATCAATAAGCAAACAATTCGGGTTGCTGCGATTCGTGTATGTGAATTGCAGCAATAGCAACAAACATTTAGGTAAATGCAACGATCAGCAACCATTATAATTTTACGTTCCCCCCTTAAAGTGTGGCATAGTGATGTTACTTAATTTTCGCACTATTTCATTGCTATTGTGAGAAATGCCTCCTCTAACAATCGCTAGTATTTTGAAAACCTGTAATATCCTCACTCAGAGTAATCTAATGAGAGCACCATGCACTTACGCTGTTGGACGTCCGACCGACGAAACTTAGAGCGGGCGTCGGCAATTACTCATGGAACGGCAGGGTTTGAACAGAAATAAGAACCTAATTAAGTTAGGCCTATATTAAATTGACTTAAAACACAATTCAGTAATATTTTAGATATAAACTGAAACAAACCAAACAGAGTAAAGGCATCATTCCTGTGAAGGCTGTGATGCTTAACTAGATTCAGTATTGTTATTTTTGAGTCGTATATATACAGGTCTTGTGGAATGTCCGCCACAATGTTTTATCACTAGTTTAAATAATAATTAATATAAAAATAATAAAGATGCGCGAGAGTTTATTAGTTTAGCATGCTGGACTATCAAGCGAGCTTGATAGAGAAGAGATTTTTGTTTTAAGATTTTGGCTCTTACTGCACCTCTGTAAGCTTATATAATGAGTACGCTGACCATAGTCGGACGATTAGGCGGAGGTAAGAGGGCTGGCCTTCATGCCCGTGGAGGCCTTTTGAGTCTAGCCGAGACGACTGATCTTTGTGTCTTTGAAAAGTTATACCAAGTAAAGACGTCGTTTGCAATATATCACCAAGTAAAGACGTCGTTTGAAATATATCACCAATTTCAGCCTCAAAATAATTCACATTTTTAAGTAGTTTATTATCAAAAGACTTTAACCAGAACTTACCTGGCTACTTTTTGACGTAGCCATTGGAATTCAATCCGCATTGCCATGTTATCCAGTTGTCTTCTGTTTTCTTGGAGAGAGCTGTTCATATCTGTGTTGTGACGTTCAACGCGATTCTCCAGAAGTGAGATTTCAGCTTTTGTATCAATGTTCTCTGTTTGAATTTGTCTTCTGGTTTCTTGGAATGAGTTGTTCATATCTGTGTTGTGACGTTCAACGCGATTCTCCAGAAGTGAGATTTCAGCTTTGGTATCAATGTTCTCTGTTTGAATTTGTCTTCTGGTTTCTTGGAGTGAATTGTTTATATATGTGTTGTGACTAACGATGAGATTCTCCAGACGTGAGACTTGAGCTTTCATGTCATTGATCTCTGTTTGCAGTTGTCTTCCGTTTTCTTGTAGTGAGTTGTTCAAATATATGTCGTGACGTTCCACACGATCCTCCAGACGTGATATTTGAGCATTAAGATTCTGAAATTCTGATTGAATGCTTTTGGTTAAAGTACTCCATGCATCGCTATTGTGCATGTGGAGGTCTTTAACAAATCTGTATAGGCCATTAACGATATTTTGTTCATCGCTGCTGTAGTCACCAACGGTACTCTGCCCTATTACAAAACTGCTGTCTAAATGTACTGTCAGCAATAGCAAAACAGAGCAATAAGACTTTGCCATTCTCAAATTTTTAACTGAAAGCATCGTCAATGGTTAGAACACAGTTGCAGCCTATAAATACTGTTGTCAGCGAATCAAAACACTCCAAAACCTCCAATGACAGTCATGAGCTTAGATACATAGAAATTGCTTTCACGCATATTATTGTCTGCCATCTACAGTGCGGTTATCTCGACGCAGACCTAACGCGTAAAGTGGGACACGTATAGCCTGCAATAAGCTCAGATGACGTATGCTAGTTGCGACGCCTGCTGGCAGTTGCTTAATCCACATATATAGCATAAACGATCATGTGAATTGATGCCTCCACAGAGAGATCGCTAAAGGCCTGAGAAGGATGAATGCGGAAGTTGCATATGACTTAGTCCAGAATTTATAAGAATTACTTAAACTTCATATAGACCTATAAATAATCTGTAGGCTATTCTTTAGCATCTCTAAAACCTTAGAGAGCGGATTTAATCACAAAGGCCTAGTCAACCACTTGATCTATTCAAATGCCAAGGCTGAGTCTTTCAGCTGTTCTAGCATTATGCGTGTACCTCTAAAGCCCGCACTCTTTATTTAGTCATCACTCCTGTAATACCAAGCTTGTTACCGATCTTCACCCTCTGATTTAATCACAAAATCTCTGTATTCATCAAACTCAATATCGAGCCATAGCCCCTTCGCCGCTGGGTGGGAGGCGGTTGTAGGTGGAAATGGAGCAGTGATGTGGTCTCGAGACCGCGGTCTTGGTCTCGAGACCGTCTCAGAGTTTCGAAAAAATGCGGTCTTGGTCTTGGTCTCGGTCTTGAATGTGCCGGTCTCGGTCTTGGTCTTGTAAGGTGCGGTCTTGGTCTTGGTCTTAACGGTGTGGTCTTGGTCTTGGGCGTCTGGTCTCGGTCATTCACAGTGACGTAACTAGGACTTTTCGTTTGGGGGCTTTAAGCCTTGAACATGGCGAGTGCGATAGCCCGAGCCCATACTGGAGCCGGGGGGCTTGATTCATTTTTAGGAGGGGCTTCAGCTTCGTTTGGGAGGCTTAAGCCCCCCCCCTAAGCCCAACGCTAGTTACGTCCCTGGTCATTCGCCTTTGGTCTTGACCTTGCGCCTTTGGTTTAGCCTTTGGTGGGAACGAAAGTGGAGTATTTATTAAATGTTGTCGGTATTTTCGGTTATTCAGAGATTTTTGAGATAGCTTCGTATTCATGCGACGATTCGCCAAGGACAAAGCGAGAAAGGACCTCGTTGTTCGCTTCTTATCGGAAGCGACAAGAAAACGTTGAGACACAGTTAACCCTGACTATAGTTAGGCTTACACTGATGCGGTTTCTCAAGGCAAAATCAGTAGTCGGGCAAGCGTTGGAAATCAGGAATTTGGTGGGGAATTTTTCTCTACTGGCAAAATTCTTTGTATTCCGCAACAGCTGCGCCTGTTGAGAGCGTGTTTAGGCTAGTGTGCTCTTCATGAGACTTCGCAGACTTAGGGACAAAACTATAACTATAAATATCATAAGCATCTGAATTGAATTATGGGAATATGTAACACTTCTTCTTGTGGTTCTCTGCCTGTTAGGCAGGTTCAAATATCCGACGTCGCCACTTCTCTCGTTGTTGGGCCTCTTCTTTCAGTTTCCTGTAGCCGTTTGTCATCATCCAATCCAGCATCATCTGTCTTGGTCTTCCTCTTGTCTTCCTCCCCTTCATTTTTCCTTCGATGACCGTTCTTAGTAGTGAGTCTCCTCTCAGCGTGTGTCCGATTCATTTCCTTTGCCTGTCTCTTATTGTGCGTATAAGGACTCTTTCTTCTCCAATTATTCCCAACACTTCTTCATTTGTTATATGTTCTGTCCAGCTGATTTTTTCCATTCTTCTCCATGTCCACATTTCGAAAGCTTCCAGTCTTTTTATATCCGCTTTTCTCATTGTCCATGTCTCCGATCCATACAGCACCACGCTCCATACTAGTGTCTTTATCATTCTTATCTTTAGATTCCTGTTTAGTTTTCCTCTCAGTAATTCTCTTCTGTTTGAGAATGCCTCCTTTCCTATTGCTATCCTTCTTTTAATTTCTCTGTGGCATTTGGCATCTGTCGTAATCATACTCCCTAGGTAGCAGAATTCTTTGACTTGCTCTATCTGTTTTCCTCCAATGTGTATTCTGACTACAGTTTCCTTTCCTTTACTTATCTTCAATACCTTTGTCTTTTTGATGTTAATCTTCATCCCGTATTCGGTTGATGTTGTGTTTAGCCTATCCATCATTGCTTGCAGTCCTTTCTGGTTTCTCGCCAACATTGCCTGATCATCTGCAAACCTTAATGCCTTTATCCATTTTCCACCAACCTTTATCCCCTCCTCCATCTCCTCTACTGCCTCTCTGACAAGCTCTTCTATATAGATGTTAAATAGTAATGGTGACAGTGGACATCCTTGTCTCACACCTCTTCCAACGTTTCCTGGTTCCGAGTACTCTCCATCTATTCTTATTCGCATCTTTTGTCCCATGTATAAGTTTCTGTAACACTGGCAATTTGAGAATTGCGTTTATGGTCTTGACTCTTGAGGCGTAAGTCTTGGTCCTGGACAATGCGGTCTTGGTCTCGGTCTTGGTCTTGGATCACGCGGTCTTGGTCTCGGTCTTGGACCACGCGGTCTTGGTCTCGGTCTTGCAGTGGTTAAATTCAGCCGGGTCTTGCCGGGTCTGAGATCCGGCACCTCGGATTTCAGACCCGGCACCTCTGACCTGAGATCCGCCACCTGCATTGTGAGACCCGCCACCTAAATTATGAGATCCGCCACCTAAGAAAGGAGACCCGCCACCCAAAATCAGATTAACCTATTCGTCAGCCTCACATTGCGTTTCAATACTCACTAGCATAATAGAAAACGTCTTAGCCTGCTGCCTTCGTGTTTATTTAAGTCGACCGCTCTCCCTCCCTCCCTCTCAGACAGGTTGAGGGTCTTGTGTCACGCAAGTCTGCAGGGAGGAGAGCGGCATTTACTTGCTTAAAAGGCTGTGACTGATGGTTAATTTAGTGGTGTCCCCATTGTGCAAAGCTCTGCAAAAGCAAACAAAGAAATAGACAAAAGTCAATTCTATCAAGCTCTGGTTGATTCTATTTCTGCACGACTTATGCCAGAATCTGATAGACCCACAATTGAACGTGTTAGCATTCTGTTGCCCACTTCTTGGCCTTCAACTGTCTCATCAGAATAATTGTGGGGAAAATGAACTGAGGCTGGCATGCAGTAAGTTTTTGGTTCCATCCCCTATAATTACTTAAAGCAGGAATACAGAGACTTTAAAGATGTGCAGGGAGCTGCGGATTCAGGGAAGAAATTTTAAAGACTTATCAGTGCAGTCTACACACTGCCTGTTAGCACTGCTGAATGCATGTGAACGTGTTTTATCAACTGAACTTAATTTGCACAGTAGTTTTAGGTCATGTCCCAGTAGTTTTGGTGATATGTCCCAGGTAATTTACTTTCAATGTTAGTTTCCAATAACATTGAAAGTATACCTAGCAGACTTTGTCCCAGTAGTCCAAATCCGTTAAAATATGCACTGGCTGAATGTGAACGTGGATTTATCAAAATGAACTTAATTTGCACACCACTAAGGTCATGTATAAGTGTAGAACATTATTTCCTCTCTTCTTTTCATTTCCATTGTTGGGCCGCCTTTGCATGAGTGGAATCCACCGTCGTACACGTACATGCAGTCATGGATTGCTAAGGGTCGTCATGCTGCAGCAGATTTAGCCAGGTGCAAAGCACCGAAAAAATGCGAAGCCACAAAAGCACGCATGCAGGGCAGTATGGAAATGTTTCTAAGTTGGCATGTTGTGTCATTGACAGAATGACAATTATACTGAAGCTCTTGTTTAATTTTCAGCTTTTCACTAGGCTTATAATTATTTGTAATTGTAAATGGATTGATGCACAATATCTATGATCTAATTGTATTATCAGACTGCTTTGGTCAATTTTTATTCGTGTCTTTTCACACTCGAAAACGGCATAAAAATGATAAGTAGCCTATTGATAACTACTAGCCTATACGTACATACATATACACATAACCTTTTCCGTCACAGTTCGTGATCTGGGACTTACTCTTGACTCTGAGCTTACTTTATTATCAGCTTCGTCAGCTTCGAGTGGTCTCTCGCTCTCTCTCTCACGATGCGGTCGTGGTCCTTGTTCACGCCTTTGTTACCAGTCGAATTGACAACTGTTGCTCCCTACTTGCTAGCCTTCCTCTTGGGGTTCTTAGGCGACTAGATCGAGTTCTACGCTCGGCTGCTCGTCTTATTGGACGACTTCCTAAGTTCTCTCCTGTCTCTGCATACATACGTGATGTGTTGCACTGGCTGCCTATCTCTCAGCGGATCTCATACCGCACTGCTGCTGTGGTTTCTCGCTGCGTTCTTGGCTGTGCTCCATCTTACTTGCGTGATCTTTTCCGCCCAGTGTCTGACGTTGCAGCGCGTCGGGCGCTTCGTTGACTTCGTTCTACGACGAGGGGTGAGCTCCTAGTTCCACGGGCACGCTTGGCTATTAAGCAGCGCCGTGCTTTTCGGTTGTGGGACCTTCCATCTGGAATGACCTCCCGCTTAAGCTCCGCTCTTTACTTGTGAGCCATCCGGCGGGGTTCTACAAGTCCCTCAAGTCTTTTTTCTTTAGCCGTGGCTGGGCAGGGAGCGCTTCTGAGTAGCTTCTTGAAGAGGCGCTATAAAAATGCTCTGAATGAATGAATGAATGAATACACATAAATATATCGGTTATAGATTCGCCAGTTAGGCTTAAGGTTTAAATTTGTAAAGACTTGGAGACCCGGCACCTCTGGATGAGCAATTTAACCACTGCGGTCTTGGTCTTGGAATTTTGGTCTCGTGCACAACACTGAAATGGAGGGACTAGGAAGGAGGTTGACGGAAGGGAAAACAAGCGGAGAGAAGAAGGAAGTGGTATGGAAGAGGGCTGGGGAGAATTGTACGGGAAGGGAAGGACATGGAGAACACGGAGCGAGGAGAGAAAGAGAAGGGCTTGGAGCTTTAGCCCCCAAACCTGAAATTCTGGCGCCGCCACTGCGCACATACATGTGACGAGACACAGTAATTACTCCTGTCTAATTACGCTTGTCTAACAAATGTATTTTCTGTCGTCAACAGTGCTTGCGTTTCACAGCTGGTCCATCGTAAAAATGTCATTAATAGTACTACTACTACTACTACTACTACTGCTACTGCTACTGCTACTGCTACTGCTACTGCTACTGCTACTGCTACTGCTACTGCTACTGCTACTGCTACTGCTACTACTACTGCTACTGCTACTGCTACTGCTACTGCTACTGCTACTACTACTAACAATAATAATAATAGTAATAATAATAATAATAATAATAATAATAATAATAATAATAATAATAATAATAATAATAATAATAATAATAATAATAATATTAATAATAATAATAAGAATAATAATAATAATAATAATAATAATAATAATAATAATAATAATGATAATAATAATAATAACTAGATGTTTTCCCGTCCTAGGACAGTTCAAAACAAGTTGAAAATGTTAAGAGATGCGTGGTCACGGGATATGTTGACTAAGTCTTCTCCCTCTCTCCTGCCTCTGCCTTAGTCCCTCCGTCCTTCCCTCCATCCATCCCCTACCTATAACCCTCCCTTCCTCTCTCCATCCGTCCGTCCCTCTCTACCTACCTCCAACCATTCGCCCATCTCTCCCTCCCTCCCTCCCTTCCTCCATACCTCCAACCGTCCGTCCATCTCTCCTACAGCCCTCTATCCATCCCTACCACCCTCCCTCCATCCCCTCTGCCTACCAGGCAGGCAGGCAGATTATCAAACCCTATAGTGACTGTTAAGAGGACTGTTGTCTTCGAGGCAGGAAGGCAGACAGGCAGGAAGGAAATGAGGGAGGCAGAGTGGCATATGTGGCCCCTAGGGGATGGTACTCGTCCGCCTGCAGCGGAGATCGCCGTCCGTCTCAGCCGTCAGTCCCTCCCTCCGTCCACCCCCTGCCGTCGTCCTTTTGCTTTCCTTAATGGTCGCCAGCATTGTACGAAATTCTTGGGAGAAATATCAACTTACATTGAAATAAATGCCAGTATGGTCCAGGGTTCGGGCTTTGGACCTATGAACTTCATCACTGCAATCACCAGTCTTAAGGCAGCTAACCCTGCAAACAGGCTCCTCAAATATGCTGATGACTGCTACCTTTTAATTCCTTCCTCAAATAGTGCTTCTGTGACTTTAGAATTGGACCATATCTCCCGATGGGCTGCTGACTGTAACCTGAAGCTGAACCAAAAGAAAACCAGTGAAATGATAATTCACCGCCCAAGGGTGGGCCTTGGTTACCTTACTGCCCAGGCACCACCACAGGTCTAGCTAGGGTTACCAGTATGGTGATCTTGGGAGTAACCATTTCTGATGACTTAAGATTTAATAATCATATCCAACGACTTTGCTGTCAGGCCCGTCAATCCTTTTACGCCTTACGAACTTTGGTCGCCCATGGCCTGCGTGGTCTACATCTGTATGACGTTGTGCGAGCCACTACTTTGGCAAGAATGCTGTATGCCTCACCCGCCTGATGGGGTTTCGTGGGACAGCGTGACAAAGACAGGTTTGAAGTCTTGATGCGTCGCTTGATCCGCTATCACTATCTTCCTGGAGATTCCCTGTCTTTTGAGCAACTATGCATAAAGGCTGATTCCCGCCTTTTTTCATCGATCCTGGTGGATAATGGACATGTTTTACATGAGTTGCTTCCCCCAATTAAAACTTCTAAGTATTCCCTGCGCCCCAGGGCTCATGACCGTATCATTCCTCCTGCAGATAATTTGATGCGTAAAAATTTCATCACTAGGATGATATATGAGATCTGATAAAGATTGGCTGACTTCTTAGATATTTGCGGGACTATGATTGTGCACCAAGGTGCAGTTGGTTTATTAAGGGATATTGTCACTAACTTACTTAATGTGAAAAACGTTAATTGTCAGGAAACGTTATACTTTTTAACTTTGTTTATAAAGATGTCTGTACACCAAAGTGCGATTAGCAATTGGTTAATAAAGAATATACTTACTTACTTTTGTTACAGCTAGCCAAGGGGCTCGTAGAGGTATGCCGGTATGTGTCACAGGAATGTTGCCTTCGTTGCAGAGATTTCTCTTCGTTTATATTATTAATAATAATAATAATAATAACAATAATAATAATAATAATAATAATAATAATAATAATAATAATAATAATAATAATAATAATAATAGTAGTGACAACCCATGATCCAATGGAGACATCGTAATCGTAATCGTAATCAAGCATTTATATAGCGCCACTCAAAACAGAGGCGCTCCCGACTGGTAAAGAGAGGTCTTCAGGCGCTTGCGGAACTGGTCAAAAGAAATAGAAAAAGGTCAGTCCTGAGGGACTGAGGTAACTGGTTCCAGCTATTGGGACCAACAATAGCGAAACTCCTAGACTGGGCCGTAGAAGTAGGCCTACGCACCCGCGGGACAACCAAGTAACCACGGGCCGAGGACCGAAGGGAGGAACGACTGTGCAGAGAAGATACTGGGGTACAAAAGGCCCTAAGATAGTGAGGAGTAGAGCCAGCAAGACAGCTTCGCATGAGGGAACAGACCTTGAAATGGATGCACTGGCGGATGGGGAGCCAGTGAAGGGAGTCACGGATGAAATAGGAGATATGGTCAAACTTTGCAATGCCCCTATGAGGCGGGCGGCAGCGTTTAGAATGGACTGAAGTTTAGATGTATTTGTAGAGGAGAGACCAATGTACACCGCATTCCCATAATCAATCCTGGAACAGGCTATCTATTAAAATACAGTGAAAACTAGCTTTGTTAGAAATAATAGGTCTTTACTGAACAAATTATCCCTGTGAATTCTGACTTGACTAACTTGGATGCAAACATTCCTTAGTTATGTAGTATTATTTTAAATAGTGCTTTACTTAGTTTTATTTCATTTCATCTTTGTTTTGTTCTATTTTATTTCATTTTATTTCATTTTTCATAATCTTGTCATAAAATTTGCCTCTGTTTACTTTGGTTTTGATTTGTTTGCTCTATGAACTTGCTAATGATTTGTTTAATGTGTAAAATGTCTAATGTATAGTACTAAAACTATTTGGACTCAGCTGCCTGTTAGCATAATTTGTTCTCATAATTTGTTCTGGATCTGTGTGACACTAAACGTTGACTGAAATGTTAACCAGGTACTAGGGGCCAGGGTGGTATAAGCTTTTAGCTTTTCCTGGCTTCCTGTTGCGCAGTGACTGATCTGTTTCTGTCATGATTTGTACTGTTATTTGTTCTGTTTCTGACGCAATAAATAATAGATAAATGCATGGACCAAAGTCGTGATAGCGTGCAGTGGTAGTGATTGGCGGATGGCACGGAGTTGGCGTAGGTAGTAGAAGCAGGAACGAGAGACACTATTGACGTGATCAGACAGAGAGAGGACAGGAATCAAGAATGAATCCAAGATCACGGACAGAGGAAGAGAAGTGCATATTTGGAAACCGAAGACGAAGGGAGTCAGCATTAATCTTGGTAAGCTGGGCACGACTACCGAGCCATATATACTGAGTCTTGTCTTGGTTAAGACGGAGGCGATTTGAGGATAACCATCGGTCAAGAGCAGCTGAAGCCTCTAGAATACGCTCGACCAATATTAGTGACGCAACCCATGATCCAATGGAGACATCATACCTATTCCAGCGGATCTCAGTGGCTCTTCAACGGGGGAACGCCATCTGCCTCTCCGGGACACTGCCACCGATCTCTGAGCTCTGCTGAAATGACACTACATAATAATAATAATAATAATAATAATAATAATAATAATAATAATAATAATAATAATAATAATAATAATAATAATAATAATAATAATAATAATAATAATAATAATAATAATTTCTGTTACGTTTCATTGTTGTTATTGTTGTTGTTGTTATTGTTATTATTATGATAATTACTATAAATCACAAGTTAAAGTAGTTGACACACTGGTTTGCAGTTGCATTAGCCACGCCTGGCACGATAATGTGGATTAATGCCGGTGTCACGAAATAGAGTATCCCCCAATCCCCCATACATGAGTATAATAGCGAAATGGAGTATTCGGTTTAGTTTGCATTTTTTTGCGGTTTCTAAGTGTATTCAGTCGTACTGTTTGGATTTATTGTACACATAAATATTTTTAAGTTGCGAATCTTTAGTTTGTACGTCGACCTGAAATTAATTTACTTCGTTTTTGGTGATTTTGACTGGATTTTCGTCGAGGCTATCGTGACGCGTATGACAATGGAGGATTGAATGGTTTATTCCACCCCCCCACCCCGGATACTCTAAACCGGTTTATTCCATCCGTGGGGATAAATTCATACATCCCCGGATAGTCTTAGGACGGATACTCTATTTCGTGATACCGGCAAGCAGAGGTCGCAGAAAGAGAGGGACCCAGGGTAGATTGGGAACAGACGCTGCCCTGGTCATGGGCGTCTGGAGACGGGCATTTGCCCCTCTGGATTTGAACATATTTTAAAAAACTTTCTTATCTTCTTAGTTTTTAACAATGATTGGCCATGAGTCTTTCCACAGTTTTATTTATTTTTTACCAACTAGCCAAGATAACCTGAATAGTGAATAACTTATAATATATAAAAACATTGAAACTTTTAACACTTTTGCGTTTGAAATAAACGTTCAGATATAGCTGAAAATGGATCCCAGACGCTAACAACAGGCTCCATAATTAGCCTATGATGTCAAATGCTTCCAAAAGCGCTGGCGGATGTTGGGATCAGCGCTAAACCCCCTAATCGCGGGAGTGAGCGCTGAGGGTGACGCGATAAGTTGCTCTCGGCATCCTCGTTAGTCACCCATGCCACCAATTCAAACCTTTGCTCCCTTATAAACATTTTTGGACAATCCCGGAATCGGCTTTGTGCGTCCAGTGTCCCGGATTGACAAAAAATTGTCCCGGAATTTGATGTGGATATCCACTTCACCAAATGTTGGTCTTAATTCGAGCAACCGGTCGTAAATAAGTTTACAGGGTCGTCATATAATTTAGGGTAGTTAGGTTAGCAATATTATTATATCCCATTTGAAATGGCACGGCAACAACACTTCCTGAGCGTAGCGTGACTCTAATTATAATATTCGTTACATACAGCGATGTGGATAGGGTAAATATTTAATAGCATATCGAGTGACTATAAGGGCGTCCCGGATTGGCCAATTGAACAGTAACAGCCATAGTCTACATCACAAGCAACTTCAGCTGTCAACCTGTCAACCTGTCAACTTCAGCTGTCAGTCCGTTAGTAATCCCCTCTTGCTCCCATTGTAAAATTCCTTTATATCCTGGTTCAGGTCACAAGAAACGCCTGTTTTCAATACGCGCTGGCCTTTAACAAGTCCTGGCATTTTATATCCATAGATGTGACGTCACTTCGGGTCGAGGCAAGTTGACCTACATTAATTTGTTTGTCCAACGGAGAAAGTGTTCCGTGACGTCACTTGATCCCGGATGAAGAAAGACGTAGCCTATAGCACTTTCAAACCACGGGTTCAAATCCCAGGTATGGTGTAGCTAGTTACCTAAAGTCAGCCCTGGCCTTCCGACTCAAACGATCGCTGCGTCGGACCGGAAGTCTGACTCCAGAACCACTGGCTTCCATATCCTTACTTGCGAGATATTATAGGCTCGGATTCGGGGCTCTCTGGGAAACTAAGCAGGTCGTGACATGTCCTCTACATAATCAGGATTCGTTTTGGATCGAGCGAAAGTCTTCTTTACTACAGTCTGCTCATTAAGTGAATCTCGTAAGGGGTCGTCCATCAATTATGTCAACACAATAGGGGAGGGGGTTTGGAAAAGTTTGACAGTTGTTGACAAGGGGGGGGGGGGTTCGGTACAATTTGACGTCAACAAATTTTTTCCAATGAATAAACACACAGACCCTTCAAAATGGTAGCGAAAACATTAAACAATGCTAAAATGTATAAAGTGCTTAATGTTTAATATTACTAACAAGCTGGTAATACAGTAAACTAAACTCATATATTTTGAAATTCGAGATTGCATTTTTAGTGTAAAATATTTTAAAAAATGATTCTACATGTATTGAGCCATTGTGTTTCTTTTTTTTGGGGGGGGCTCTGGGATTGTTGACATAATTTTTTGGGGGTCCGTCAATGTTTGACAGTTGTTGATAAGGGGTGGAGGGGTCAAAAAAACTGCCTAAAATTTGTTGACATAATAATTATGTCAACAAATTGATAATGGACGACCCTAAGTTATTACGGCGCTCTGCCATTTTCCCCTTCCTCTTGTTGTCTATCTAAGCCTAAGGCTTATGCCTGGCGCAATTTGAATGCCTTCTGTTCCTCTTGTTGTCTAACTAATGCATTCCAATGACTTCCTAGAATCCCAGATTGTCGCCTTAAAACTTCTCCTTGTTTTCGCCTTGGTGCGATATGCATGAACTTATAATTCTTTCTAATCTTTCAACAACCATTTCGATCGCTGAGGTAAATATAGTTTCGATAGACTCATCTCTCATCGGGTCTATACATGGTAGGCACTGCATAAAGTCATCAGATTCTCTAACAGGAGTTTGATCCATGGTCATACCTCTCCTTATTATGAAGAGACTAGGTTTACAGCTTCATAAATCTAAAGCAACAGTGTTATCTATACAGAGCAGTCAATTGTCAGGTTAACAGGACATTCAGTGAACAGATTTTTCATAAAAACAGGGTCTACTTAAACCTGACAATCCTATGTAACCGTTTAGACCAGTTTAAAAAAATAAACACATTTGAATTCTTACGTTCCCCCACTAGATGACAGTGGAATTCAATTGTTAGATCGAAGTTCAGCTCCTCTTCTAGTGCACTAATAATCTCATATCTTCCTCACAGAATAGTCCCATTCACAGGATAATACAGCTCCATAAAAGTGTAACCACTAAATTTTAATCCAGTGCCGCAAACTAATAATTTCTTCAGAACTGTCATTAATTATTTCGGTTCTACTCAAAGATTCTCAAGAGACATTACGCTACGTAATTACGCTACGCTACGACCAACTCCCAAGCATCATCATATCACTCCCATCCTCAAATCACTTCATTGGTTAAAAATCCCAGAGCAAATTCACTTCAAAGTCTTATCACTAACCTACAACTCTCTACAATACTCCCAGACCAGATATTTTCGCGACCTCTTCACCATCTAGCCAACCCGCTCTACCAGATCTTCCTCCATTTCACTCTCTCTCGACTTCCTGTCACTGCTCATCTCAAGTTCTCCAACTGAGCAATATCCAACACTGCATCACGTCTCTGGAACGACCTACCTCCTGAATTCCGCACTTTTTCGGTTCCTCAATCATCATCTCCAATCACCCACCATCATCCGCATCAGGCTCCTCTATCCATCACCGCCAAGGCTTTCCACTCGAAACTAAAGTCTCACCTCTTCAAGAACTCTTACCCCGACTCAACTGATCATCTACCTTCAAACTCTCGACCTAAACGACACCCACCTTAGCAGACTCTGACCCCTCTGATCCTCTGGAAACCGGACTCGGACCTCGTCAGACTACTCTTTTGGACAACCCTTCTGACTAGACGCAGCGCTCGTGAATAAGCTGGTGCCCTGCGCTTGGCTTTCGAGTGGCGCTTTAGAAATTTGGAGATTACGATTACGCTTATCGATTAAGCCTCTGATAACACTGGACAACAAATTTTAACTTTTTTGCTTCCTAAAAACCTTTAGCTGTTTTATATAGATTTTGGCACGCTGAATCCAGTGGTGTTCTCAGAATTTTTGTATCACGTAAGGTTTTTTAGAAAAATGGTTTGCAAGATTTAAAAAGAAATGCCCAGAAATTGACTTAGTGCATACATTTACAATGTACTGTTATTAACTTTTTGGACATTTTAAAACTGAACAACCGCTGATTTGCGTTTGTATTCAATATCAGAAGCCTCTCTGATCAATGTCAAACAGTCATCAGCCAGCATTCTAATGCTCCACACACCCTGGAGTCGTTTCTCCATTGTGGCAATGTCCTGATGTTCGCCATGTTAATCGCTGACATCACAAAGATTTGCTGGAAAAATCCAGACGGGAATTAAAGAATTGTATTTTAGTAACAACCATCAGATGCAATGCGTGAAGTATCTTTTCAACCAACTGAATATAATTTGCTGATCTGTTATTGCCGAGAAAGTTAACGTCCTTCAAAGACTGCCACTCAATTAACTCAATTTTATTCAGGAGTTCGTCAAAGCGACTGTCATTCATCAGTTCTCTTATCTGTGGACCAGGAAATATGCCTTCTCATGTCTTGGCTTCACTTATGCGAGGAAACATGTCTCTTAAGATTTTTGAACCCCTTCTCCTCTTTGTTCAATGCCTTGACAAAGTTCTTCACTAGTCCAAGCTTGATGTGAGGAGGTGGCAAGAAAATTCTTACTGGGTTCAACAAGTGGTTCGTGATAAACTTTTTTTTGACGTGGTACCAAATGTTTACGACGTGGCCAGTGGGTAGCGGGAAACTTTAGCATAACTGACCCACTCACAAATGAAACAACAATTCTTCGTATATCCTAGCTGCATCCAACAAGAAGCTGAAGAAGTGCTACAAATTTCAAATCACCACGCAGTTAACAGTTGTGCCTACTGACTGGATAGATGACAGTAACAGTTTATAAAATTATTAGTTCCTTGTGCCAATAGATTCCAGCCCTGAATCTGAGAGCACAGCAATTCCACTTGATCCTTTCACGAATTTCAGTCCCTGACTAGGTTATTAAATTTTAACTCAGGTTGAGTCATCAAATGAGACTCACGGCAGACCTTACATGCATCATTGTGACGTACTGTTCTGATATGATAAAAACAAGATTTGCATCAAGATGTTCTTCTCGTATTAATTATCTTGATGTTACTTCTCATCTCGTTTCATCTTGGCTCATCGATTACGTGTTTAAGATAAGTGTTTAAATGCAAAGGAAAGGGCCGCATGATGCAGTTAGACCTAATAAAACCATGTTTGGCAAGTTACTCACTTACAGTAGATTACTCGCTTACTCACGTAACTACCTTCGTTAATCTCTCTCTAGGTCTATATCTATGTTTCTCTCTTTATGTCTCTGTCTTCTTTGCGGCACATACTAGATCGCAGAGCATTGCCAATGCTATAGGAGTTTCGTGACAACATATTAAACTGTTTTTGACAATATAAAAGGCTTCTGGCTTTATAAATGATCAAATACAATACAATGATGACTGTTCCAGGCACGTGGACCAGCGACCCGAAAGGCCCGATCACACGTTTTAGTGTTAGTTACCGTACTGACGCCAATACCTCAGCAGACTTTAATGAACTCAGCCGCGACCTATTTGGATCGCCTCGCCCGATTACGGCCTGATGTTGTCTACGAGGTACTGATCTAGCGTGGTGCGCATTTGTTATGACATTCATGCATCAGCATCCAAAGTTTAACTTTGACGCGCTCGTCTATTCTGAGCCACTGAAGCTGATCTTAGATCACAGCTGTAATGTGGCTCAAAAGAGGCATCTAACATGGAACATTATCAGTTTATTCAAAACAAATGTATGAAACACATTTTCTGGTACATATAATTATCTGTATATTATCCATACTATGATAGTAAAAACCGAAATTTGAACAGTTTAGTTATAAAGCTGAGAGATAGGCGGTGTAAGACTCTGGCAAATAAAAATATCAGTTTACTTTAAAAATAATCTATAAACGTATTTTTGGTGAATTTTGCATATTTTCATCAACAGAGAACAGGGTTTGTGCAGCTAATTGCACAGTTAAGATTTCAAGCTAAAGAGAAACAAGCTATAATAGGCCTATGCATGCATCTGACATTGAACAGGATCAGTTATTCAAAACTAACATACAGAACGCAATTTGATACATTTTGCAATCACTAGAGCTACTACAATAATTATCTCGCATGATGTACAGTATTATGCGTCTCTTGCATGGTGGGGCCTAGCGAGTGGAAGGAACACAACCCGCCTCGAGTGCTTCATGAACAGATTCAGGCAAGCTGGTTACTTAAAACCTGATGATCTTAAGGCTGAAACATTTAGCACAAGCGGGAGACGACGCTCTGTTCAGAGCTGTCCAGAGCAATGAGCTTCATGTTCTCCATGGCCTCTGCCCAGTGCAACGAGAACCATTATATAACTTCCGACAAAGGGCACACAATTTTAACCTTCCCGACAAAGACTCGATGAACTTTGACCCAAGAATGTTATATATAAACATGTACTAATTAACCCATCCATAAGTAGCCATAAGTAGCCATCAACTGTTATTGTTCACTCACAGCGTTCTGCCTGTTGTTTTATGAATTGACGAATATACAGTACATAGATACATGCTATTAAGAAATTAGCACAGGGCCTATATATTACGAGTTAATTGAGCAGTTAAAATTTAAAGCTAAAGAAACACAATGGTTGCAAACATCAACCACTGAAGAAATAAAATTTGCTTCAAATTAATATAATTTTGATGAGAAGCATTTTCTGGTATACAGTTTAACGTATTATCAATAAGTGGTAGAAATATTCACAATTATTACAGAGTCGAATGTAAAATAGGTTACAATTTATTAAAGTGCATGTTCCTGCGACTGCCAGGTAATTACGTGGTCACAGGTAAAAGACTGACAACAGGCTACGGATGGTTTGAACATTTAGCTACGAAAACAACGCAAATTACCTGTGCATAAAGGTTACTCCAGACAAGACTGCTTTCTTCAACATGAACAAATAACGTGAGTGCAAGTCCGACAAAAATTGCAAAGAAGCATTCGTGTTTAACATAGCTTGATTTTTGCATCAGAGACGAGTGCAATGGCAACTGGATTGAGCTAACATTCTCTAACATTCTATCTATATTATACCATACGCATCCGACGATTAAAACCTGTAGGTAGTGGCAATTAGCCTATAAGAAATTGTTTCTTCGCTCTGGGGAAGATTTTCCGACACAATGCTTCACAAGCAAGCAAGCATATTCACGAATTTGCGACACGATGGTCTATCGGTAACGGCCTTGGTCAATGATCAATGATCATGCTGTCGCGTGCTCAACTCTATGTAGCAACCCTGGGGATATTGTTTGCAAACATGATTGTGCCTCAATCACCGAGCAATATAATTTGTTACTGGCATAAGCTGGCAAGCATAGGCCTACGACAAGTCCTGCAATGCGCTTGCTCCATTCCGGTGCCCTGAGATGCGTCCATTAATGACTCATAGGCCTATAAATGTAGATGAGTCCCTCATTTAAGTCTCACCAAGGTAATGGGCCTCTTTTCTTAGGCCTACTAAACAGCAGTAATATTAACTTATTGAAATAGAGACATACAAATCATCTATCTTTAACCCGTTTGTCTGCATATAAAGTCAAAAGTTGGTTGAGTTGGTTTATGAAAGGGCATTCTTACTTACTTTAATTTTCAAAAAGTTAGCTGAAGTAGCCTAATTTTGAATAGTCGACTTTAAGTCGATCTCGTATCGTTTAGAGTCAAGTCTGTTCATGTTGATTGATTTAAGTCACTGTCAGGTCCAGTTGACATTATACAAACAAATAGTCTGAAAAATGTCACGATATATTAATTATCTTTGAGCAAATGTTTCTGCTTACGAATTTAAAATGGTCTCAGGGGGCCTACATGTAGCAGGCAATATCCTGAAATTAAGCATGAATAGTAACCTCACACAAAGGACATGCATAACCATGGGCACTGCAAATCATTCCATTTAGAGCTACGGTCTTTATCTATGGATGCACATGATTCTCCATTAGCGCAGTTAGGTTCTCCATCAACCCAGTTGCTGTATTGTATGAAAAAAGTCGCTCCGTTGTTTGATGTCCATACAAGCGGTGTGCTGCACTGGGAAAATATCCCTCATCGAGCACCAATCCAAAATTGATTTATCGTATAACCTGGATTACGTTGTGGACAATCTAAAAAAGCATAGGCCTTACAGTAACTATTACAAACTGAAATAAGATACATTCAGGAGTTGTTTTGAAGTGTAATTCTGTTCTGTATGCCCTATATTTAAACTCGCTAGATAACTATTATGGATAAAATGCACTATTGAACTTTTGAGTTGCGCCCTGTGCCATGGTATCGCTGGCACACCCTCGCTACGGCCCTGCTCTCCCTTACCTCTTATAAACGGCTGACATTCCGTCATATTTTATAACCACTGGTCAACTGGCCACCTCTATGCTGACGACGTCCAGGTGCTCGTCTATGGCGATTCCGCTACACACCTTGCTCTTACTGGTCGCCCTCTATCGTGACTTGCACCTCTCGATGTCTTCCAACCGGCACTCACTTAACCTAACGATATAATTATAAGACAAAGTTCATCTGGTTTGGCACCTGCCAAAAGCTTCTTAAGCTTGACACTCACCTGTTGTTGAGAGATTCACGTTTTCATTTTCGACTACAAACCTTGGCGTAGACCTTGACAGCACGCTTACCTTTAATTTCTGAACACATTAACTAATCTCACACGACCTTCCTACTTTCACCTGAGGCGGCTTAGAACAATCCGACGCTCCGTTTTCTCGTCTGTCTTTACCTCTGTTGCTCATACCTTCATTTGCTCCAACATCGATTACTGTAACTCTCTCTTGGTTGTCCTTCCAAATGTCTGTCTCTTCCCTCTCTAGTCTGTTCTAAATGCTGCAGCAAGTTTATTAACCAAACTTCCCCGCTAACCCCACATCTCCTCATGTTCAACCACTTTCATTATTGCTCAAATTCAGATCAAGGTTATCACTCTAATTTATCGGTCGTATTCTGGCCTAGCTCATGAGTATCTTTGTGACCTCATCCGCTTGCCGACCTCAACCACTTACTAGAGAGTGACATGGGAAATTTCCCCGCCGACAAACCGTGGTAACCGTGGTCAGAGCTCGAGGGTACGCGTACCCTAAAATAGAATACGTTAAAATACGTACGTACCTTTCAAAAATAGAATACGCGTATGGTACGTATCATACACGAAAATTGTATTTATTGTTTACTCGCCTACGTATAACTTTTTGCATAAAATTTTGACTGGCGTTTTAATTTAGTGCATTAAGCGCAATGTATGCTGGATAAACATAGACCTACAATACAGCATTGCAGCAATTTACTACGCTGTATACTGGGTTGTGATTGTTTGCTTAAATTAAATTGAACATTCTTATAATGAGCAATGACGTGGTTTATTGTTTACGTACCCTAAAATAGGGTACGTTAAAAACGTACGTACCTTTCAAAAAAAAATAGAATACGTATGGTACGTATCCTCGAGCTTTGACCGTGGTAAATCCCGCGGTAATGGGGACAACAATTGCGGTAAGACCGCGGTAATGGCTTTAAATTAATCTCGCGGTAATACCTCGGTAATGGGGAATGAGCGGGCAATAAACCTTGGGTGATGTTAAGAACTTGAGAACTGATAAGAAGATTTTTTATTTCCTGAGGCCTACTAGTCAGAAATAGTCAGAACTTGGTTAACGCAAACTGTCGATAAGATAATAACAGGCTAATGCAGTCAGCAATACAATAGCTTTGTAAGCTAAAAAAATGTTATTTTTTTAAATTTGAATTGGTGTAACCTTCTTGAGGGGAATATGATGTCGTCCTGCGGGGATGGGGTGGGGATGGCGAGAAAACCTGCGGGGATGGGGACAAACCATGCGGGGAAGGCTTACTTGTTGCTGGGCGGGGATGGGGACGAGATTGCCTCCCCGCGTCCCTCTCTACAACTTACCTTTGTCCGTTATGCTCACTTGACCGGCGAGGGCTGTTATGGCCGAAATCCTAGGACCTGCTCTCATCGGTCCTACACTATGGAACTACCTGCTCCCTCATCTTTAACATTCCTTCTTACTAGCTGGTGGTGCAAGTGCTTCCTTTCGTTCTCTCTCTCTCTCTCTCTCTCTCCTCTCTCTCTCTCTCTCTCTCTCTCTCTCTCTCTCTCTCTCTCTCTCTCTCTCTCTCTCTCTCTCTCTCTCTCTCTCTCTCTCTCTCTCTCTCTCTCTCTCTCTCTCTCTCTCTCTCTCTCTCTATGTCTCTCTCTCTCTCTCTCGATCTACGGAGCGACAAGCGCCGAACGGTTGCTCTACGATCCCGCGGTGGTTCGAGGTATGATAGCCGGACTTGTTGCGCCATCTATCACCACGAGGGACGGTGTAGCGTATGCTGCAAACGTTGCCGCCAGTCGTCGATCCACACTATAGACGCAGCTCTTCTAGGGACTATGAACATGATGCCATCTATAGGTTTAGCTCCACGTGTGTGCCCGTGTTCTTGCCATTGTGACTATTGTACTTTTCGGCGCATTTTGCTTGCGGATGAAATATCTATTCTTAATGACATTTAATATCATATTGAATAGAGCAGGTAGTGCCTTTGTGAGGTACTGAAGAAACGCTGTAGCAAGTATCTGGTTACATGCGTAAACCTACATATGTACCAAGTATACCTACATGACATACATTATGATTAGCTTATTCAAAAGTGCTGATTTTCTGCTAACTCGACGTTTAAGAGTCGCGCATGAGAAAAATGACTTGTTTTTGTTCAGACGCGTGGTTTTAAGAAGCCAACAGATCTGAAGCGATACTGAGAGTCAGTGATTGAAGCGCATTCGATGAAGTGACATTTGTGAGGAGAGTAAGGAGAGTAGTAAAAGACGACGACTGGTTTACAAGCCAAGTATATGATGCCACCACCGAAAGTATTGAATAGATAGGGAGATATTTTCGCGTGGCTCGATATGCAGAGAATAGGGCATTAAGTAAATAATTATAATATATAAAAAAGAGTTTATACCATGATCTTTGAGAACCTCAGTAATAATCCCTTGTTCTCGACTGCTGTTGATTATGACCAGTTGTGCGTTGTTATTCAATTCGCTGCACTTTTGTTGAGCCATGGTCCAGTTTACTCTGTCGCTTAGAACGGCGTAGCATTTAGGAAATCCAGCGACACTATAGTTGAAGCCGTCTGGACAATGATGACTGAAACAAAAGCAGTCACGACAATGTGGTTATAATTATTTCAAAATTTCTTTCGCCGGAAAGAAGCTTCAATTCATATAATAGATATCTCAGCGCTTTTATATAGACAGACCTTTTGGCCTGTACGCCACAATTATTTTACTTATTTAAATATTTAATATAAAAATAGGGTGCGTGATTGTCTATTAGTTAGCATGCTGGACTGTCAACCGAGAGATCGGGGAAGAGGTGGCAGTTCAAATCTCTCGAACTTTTCAGATTTCTAATTACGCCTAGTTTACTATCATAAGTCTGAACAAGAATAAATTTACCTGAACGGGTTTTGACATACGGTATGGAATTCATTCTTCATTGCCATGTTCTCGATTTGCATTTGTCGCTTTATGTCTAGGAGTGAGTTGTTGTGACTGTCGACGCGATTTTCCAGACGTCGCATTTGAGCTTTAAGACTCTGAAATTCTGATTGAATAATCTTGGTTAAAACAACAAATGCATCGCTATTAGGCTTCTGGCAGTCTTGTTCATCATTGCTGCAGTCACCGATGGTACTCTGCCCTATTACAAAATAGTTGTCTAGGTTTATTATAAGCAACAGCAGCACAGTGCAAGAAGCCATTCTCTCAGTAATGTTTTAAAACGTCCTGAAAGGTTGGGACACAATTGCAGACACGTAGCCTGAGCAAATGCACTTAAATAATAGGTCTACTGCTTTTATGCACTGCAAAATGTAAACTGACAGTCATGTGCTAACAAACACACTAATTGCTCATAAACTGTATTTTATTTCACCAATGGCAATAGCAAAGCAAAGCATGAAGTTGATCACGGATACGCTAGAACGGCTAGAATCACAAATAAAGTAGGTCAGCCCACTTGAAACGCCTGGTAGCAGTTGCATTACTCACACATGGCAGAGGCGATCACTTGATTTAATGCCAGCATACAGGAAGTATTAAAGGCCGGGGTAGAATGAAAGAGTAAAGTTAATTGCTTGTGCTTCGGTCCAGGATTTAGAATTACTCAAGCAGCGCAGACACGAGCGCGCACACCCTCACTCACCAACACACACACACACACATCAACACACACATACACTCACACGCACGCATGCACGAATACACCTACACACACAGACCTACACACACACACACACACACTCACATATATCTGTTCTCCTTTCTTCAAACTGCAATCACCATTATCTTTATCGTCTGTCACTTTCAAACTACCTACATCTGTGCTACATGTAACCAGCTACATCTACCGACCTCCCCATCATCGTCTGACTACGCAAAACCTTGCTCCATTTCGCAATGTAAACCTTCGAAATTTCTAAGCGCCACACATAGGCAGCGGTTCAACCTGGATAAACACAAAAGACACATTTGGCTATGACGTCTACGGTCCTCCTTCTTTGCGGGCAAGAAACCCATCATCTTGAAATTTTATGAAGACTATTACTTTTTCATTTCTCTTATAGTGGTAGGGTCGATGTTCTTTCTTGAGAGCAGGAGAGAATTGGCAGTCAATATATGCTTATAGGAATAAATAATAATCTACGAACTTCTTTAGCAGTGGTTTTCAACCAAGCGTTCAGTGTGCGTCGGCAAGGGGTCCCGCCGCAGTTGCATATGAAAATTAAAAAAACAGCTGAATTGACAAAAGTAGCCTATTAGCAATGAGCATAATTCTTCACAGCTTTCGGTCATTCTTGTTCGACACGATCCTATGCTAAAATAATTAACATTATTACGTGAATGTATTGTCATTATACAACTCGACTTGATCTGCCGAGATTCTGACCTGGCACAGGAACTGAAGAAAGCAGTCTGGCTATTGCGGACTTGATTTGAATGAGCAATATTAACTTATGCTAATTGATCCATAAAGCTTTGACAAAACCGGGTTTATTTAAACCAGAGAATATTTTACCCAGCTTTTGGCCTACGAAACGTGACGTAGAACCTAATCTATAAATCATTTTCTAAATTGCCCATCAGTGTTTGAATGCGTTTTTATTACACCTAATCAACATCCGCTTCTGTTCGGATATCCGACAGATGGTGCCTGGAAAGTAGACTTAATTTAGAAAATTTCGTGTAACTGTTACTGATAATTATATAATTATGTGCGTGCAGAGAAAGATAACCAATAAAATTAATGTGACCATAATTATTTAATTATTTAAACCATGACTTCCCGTGTAAAAAAACGAGGTTGCAAGTCAACAGGAAGATGATTTGTCTCCATTAACTTTGCAAGTCTAGAAATATCATCATCAACATTCATTATTATTGCAGCATATTATATGCAGACATAATAATTTCATGCAGACTCGTCATCTAGCAGGATTGTCTAGTTCAAAGAATAAAGTTATGTTGTAAAGTAAAGCGCAGGAGAAAACAAATGGTGTATGTATCTAACAAGGAACAGTAGGCCTATAAGTTTATTTAAAATTAATGTATATTTGCTGCTCAAATGTCCACCCACGCCACCTTCACGTGGTCCCTCCTGTTTCAACGGAGTGCGTGGTGGACGACCGAGTACTCGCCGGTATAAGCGAGTGCCCCATGGGCAAAGGAGCTGAAGGACGGACGATGAACGGCATCGACGCTGAGAGATGGTGTCTCTCCATAAAAACACCGGGAGGAAGGCAACGGGAAACCACCTCCCTATTCATCCCGAGGAATATGTAAAATGACGCCAAACAGAATGGCGTCGTTGGACATATGAACCTGCCTGAGGGCAGAGAACGTGAAGAAGAAGTATACATTTCTGGTATATAATTATAGGCCTACATCTGTATATTGTTATGAATAACATAAATCGCAATTCGCACAGTTTATATATAAGCTAAAATGCAATAGATGGCATACGCTTATGACAAGGAATGACACCAGTTCAGTTCAAAACTACTATAAGACATGAAACGAAATTTTGCTTCATTTTCATATCGTCGAGAAAGTTGGAAAGTTAGATTTAAGGTTCAAGTAAAGCAGGCGGTGTATTTGTCTTACACGGAACAATATCAGATTATTTCTGATAATGTAAAAAGCATTTTCTGTGACATTGTTAAGAGTAATATGCAAATCTGATTGCCAAGTCAAGATCTAAACGTAAAGAAAAGCATAAATCTACAACAGGAGAATTTCAGTTTACCCAAGCTCAAATATGAAGGTCATTTTCAGATACAGTCTTGTATATTGTCAAGAGTTGTAGGTCTACAAAATTAATATAGATAAATGCACAGACGAAAATAACCAATGTTACGTCCCTTAAGCTATTCAGCAAAGTGATGTTCTAGCCAATGCCAGATTATTACGTGGTCAGAGGGATAAACCCAACACAAAGATACCAAAAATGTATCTGGTTATGAGAATATTATTAACAGTTCAAATAAAAGCCAATAATATCCTGGACCAAACTTTAAACGGAATAGCCAATGCCTACAACTTTTTTTCTTGTAGTCGCATTGCGTTCTGACAATGTGTTAACGAATAAACGAAAATTCTATTCTATTCCATTAAAATGAACCTCAACACAACAGACAATTATCTGAAATCAGGCATGAACCGTAATCTCACACAGGGGACATGTATACCAGCTACATTGCAAATCATTCCATTTATTGTAACTTGCTTTATCTATGGATCCACATGCCTCTCGCTGGCCACTATGAAGCGCACAGTTAGGTTCTCCACTCTTCCAGTTGGTGTATTGCATGGGTAAATTCGTTCCGCTGTTTGATTTCCATTCAAACGGTGAGTTACAATCGGAAATATCCCTTCGTTGAGTACCAATCCAAAATTCATTTGTGGGAACACCTGGATTTTCTTGTATGCATGCAATCTAAAGAAACATAACAATTACAAGCTGAAATTGTGGGTTTTGCGCAGGAACCCGTCAACGGATCCATAGATAAAGCAAGTTACAATAAGTCGAAGACACTTTGAAATGGAATTCTGTTCTGTGTGGCATGTATATAGAAACGACCTAGATAACCCATTATGCAAAATTGCGCTATGCTTGATGATTGTAATCTCCACATTTCTAAAGCGCTATAGTCTGAAGCTAACCACAAGGCACCAGCTTATTCAGGAGCGCTCAGTCGGGTCGGAGTGGTCATCCAAAGATGTCCAGCAGAGACCAGAGTCGTCTGTTAAGACAAGGACAGAGACAAAGAGATAGACAAAGACAGAGACAAAGACAGAGACAAAGACAGAGGTGTACGTAAATTTTGGGCACCGCCGTTTGGTCGCAGAGACACTTAGCCGTTTAGGAGCTAAGACTTTTGAGCGCCATTTGAAAGAATCCATTATTAGCTGATCAATCTGAAGAAACCGTCGGAGGCAACCGATAAAACGCAGCCCGCGCAGCATAGAAACAGAGGATCTAGCAGCGAAGCAGGGTCGTTGACGGGTTCAATTGATTGGTCAGGTGGGTCAATCACTGGACAGGAGTGGCTGCGCGAGAAGATTGTTTCTATTGTATCCGACTGAACCTTTGACCTTGCATTTCCAAATAACTGTCTGGTTTGAACACCACGGAGATTGATTCTGATGGAAACCTTTGACTTCGCATTTATTAACTGTCTTGGTTGAACATCACTTTACCTACTTTTGTGTCGCGTCCCCATCTTTCGCCTTTTAACCACGGGTGAGTTAACGCCGGGAAAGAAACGTGGTTTGAAGGAGGAAGTAGAATTCAAGCAAGATTGACAGTGAATGAAGCGCATTCGATGTATCGAAAGTTGCAAAGAGAGCACCGGTAGTCAAAGAAAGCGGCTGCTTCACAAACCATAGATGTAATGCCACCAGCCCACCACCGAAGGTTGAAGAGAAACAAATATATTTTGGCGCGATATGCAGAGAATAACATTAAGTAACAATTTTATACATAAATAAGGAGATTATAATAGGCCTACCATTATTCAGAAGCAGCTCAGTAATAATCTGTTGTTCTCGAGTGCTGCGGATTACAGCCAGTTGTGCGTTGTTATGCAATTGCCTGCACCTTTGTTTAGCTGTGTTCCAGTCTACTCTGTCACTGAGAACGGCGTAGCATTTAGGAGAGCCAGCGACACTGTAGTTGAAGCCTGTTGGACAATGGCGACTGAAACAATAGCAAAGTTGTACTGAGGAAGAAGAGATAGAAAGTCACAGCACGATTTTGTTGTACTGATTTTTCTTAACCCGACATGATATCATTATGGCCCCACAGCTAAAGGTATGCTGCGAGATCTGGCTTTACATTTTTGTTGGTTCCTTGTTTTCAACCGTCAGAAATACACATGTGATAGTAGACAACTTAACAGCGCATCAGCCATAGGCTTAATACACAAGACGGCAATCGGCTATGGTGCACATTTAAGGTAGTGCTAGAAATGCGTGTTTAAGGTTCAAATCCCCAGCAGAGAAGAGATTTGTTTTGCGATTTCGGTTCCAACTGCGCTCTTAACCAGCCCAAAGATAATGAAAATGTGACCATACATCGACCGTCCGAAAATAAGGCGGGCAGGCCAGCTCTCACAATCTAGGCTATGAAACTGAAATCACTAATACTTCGAATCGTGCCCATGGCTGCCTTCTGTAGCTACATTAACAGATTGCTGTTTTCGTCTTCTGTATAATTATTTAAACTTCCATATTAATTCCAGTTTTTAATTAGTTTTTTTTCATAATATTTAACAAGAATAACTTTACCTGGGCAGTTTCTGAATTAATCCTTGAAATGCATTCTTCATTTCAATGTTTTCCGTTCGAAGTTGTCCTTTGATTGCCTCAACTGAGTTGTTCACATACGTGTTGTGACTTTCGATGCGATTCTCCAAACTTGAGATTTTCGCTTTCATATCAATGTTCTCTGTTTGCATTTGCCTTCTGTTTTCTTGTAGTGAGTTGTTCATTTATATATATATGTGTTGTGACTTTCGATGCGATTCTCCATACAGACGAGTTATTTGGGCTTTTGTATCAAAGTTTGCTGTTTGCATTTGTCTTTTGATTTTCTCAACTGAGTAGTTGACATATGCGAACCGATTCTCCAGACGTGCGATTTGAGCTTTAAGATTCTGAAATTCTGATTGAATATTTTTGCTTAAAGCATTCGATGCATCACTATAATACTTATGGATGTAGTTGAGAAGCCCAGATAGGTCAATGACACTACCTTGTTCATCATTGTTGTAGCCGCCAACGGTACTCTGTCCTATTACAGAAGTGTTGCCGACATTTATTACAAGCAAAAGCAAAACAACGCTATAATACTTTACCATTGTCACAGTTATGGTGTTAAAGCGTTTTGAAAGGTTATCACGAAAGTTTAGATCCGTAGCCGAAGAAAATGCACTTTGAGCCTAAATAATCCTGTAGTCAAGCGTTTTTATGCACCATGACATGTCCAGTGAGAATCATGTACTTGAAAAATCCATAATACCTTATCAAACAAAGACCTGTCTACCAACCGTATTATATTTCACCAACAGTGAGGGTTGTGAGGCTATACCAAAGCAGAACCGTCAGATAAAGTGGAACGTGCGGATAAGCTAAAAACACAAATTACGTAGATTACGTCTGTTTGCAGTTGCATTACCCACATAATTTATGGCATTTGCGATCATGTCAATAAATGCCAGCTAACATGTAGCGCTGAAGGCCGTGAAAAAGTGATGAAAGGGACGTTGGTTATGACTTAGTCCAACATTTACCCCTATAGAAAATTATGGCCTCAACACTAGATGATATGTATTGTGCTTATCATCGTGTTCAAGAATAAATGTAGGCCATCTGACACATACTGTTTGGTTGTCATCGGTCGATCATGCTATATACCAATGTCACTTTCATTTTTGCTACGGACTCAGCCATTTTAAGAAACATTTTATTGATGATGATACCACTATTTTTTTATCTTTGTGTTTAACTTAAGACACAATTTTAAATATAAATAAAGTCTTAAATAGTTAAATATTTGTCTTGGTCTATCATGGGCAACACGTTATTGCTAGATGTTAAGAAAAACAGCTAAGTAGTTTTCTTAGTAGTTTTCTTGAAGGAGCGCTATTCAAATGTTTGAAATGAATTAATAAATAAATTATATAGGGGAGCCAATTGGACCTACGGGTGTTTGTAGTCTAGTTACCCGTGAAAATACTATAGTATAGGCTGCAAAATCGTACATCTAAAAATTATCAAGGTAAAGCACAGTGAATTTTAAGGGATTTGGGTAAACGCGGACTTTACTATGTAATTATAACATTGAAATATTGATTGGAACTGAAGTTGCAAAATCACTAGGCGAACTAAAAATTGTTAATGAATTATTATCTATATTATAAGGCGAAGTCTGTTTACGTTGTCCTTCCGTTTGTTTGGATGTTTGTTTGTTTGTATGTTTGTCTGTTGTCTAAAGGCTCCGAAACGGAACGCTTTAGCGATTTACAAAATTTTACAAAACATTATTACGCCACGTCTAGGTCAACGCGACTATTTTCAGCTCGCAATTTTATTTAAACGCCGATATATGGACATTTTAAATTTCCAACTTTCAACGAGGCCATCTTAATTATACCGGCCATAGTATGGCCATCTGTCCACGTCACGTGGGCTAAATATGCAATCTTACGTCACGCGAGCTTAATTTTCAAATCAGGCGCTCTCGTTAAAAGACGCGGGTCGCTCCAAAAAAGTACATTCGCAATGACGGCCGAACTTCGTCTAGGCCTACTATTATATTTAGCCCGGGAAACAAATAATAGGGCTATATAAGGTAGAGATAACCCGTGTGGTACTATTTTCAACTTATTATTATATTGCTAAACGAGGCAGCAGCTGAGTCACAGGTAATAAAATTCAAATACACGGGGGAAAACTATTTTTCACCTCTAATATCGTTCCAATATGTGGACATTTAAAATATTTGAAGCCCTTCAGCATATAGAGTAAGTAAGTAAGTAGCCTTTATTTGCAGCCGTTACAAATTACGCCTGGGGAAACCCGGGAGAACGCCGGGTAAAAACTGCTAGTCCAGTTATAAATTAGGACACTTGTAGATTCGTGTGGTTTTATTGTGCAAATAGTTGTGCCAGCTATTGGATACTACAAATGTGGTCTTTAAAAATTAGGTATTTGTATAAGCTCTCAGTGGATTTATCATCAAGTAGGGTCTAAAAAAAATTATCGCGTATTTGCACAACTTTATCTTTTTAAAATATGCTATGACTAAGCACATCATAAATCCATTTTCATATATTGCCGAAAATGATAAACTTGACAGGCAGAGATAAGCAAACTCGGGGGAGTCTTTCGGAACCTCTTTCCAATGAGCTTTCACCGCAGCGTATTAGTAGGCCTAACCATAATCGTAGGTCTACTGTTTAGATTTCATCAGCGTCCAGTGAAGCGAGGTTGCAGAAAACATTCTTTCCACAGGCGTTCAGTCAAAAGAAACTCGATATTTCACACTCTCGACGCAGTTTGGTCCAAAGACTATAAATATGATGCAATCTGTCAACCATTCACGGAAATCTGTTGGTTGATCTTCAACAGTGTGCGTGGGCGTGCCATTCAATTGCTAGTTTAGGAGGTACAGTGATTTTATAGTTTTCGTGCATTGTTTTTCTTGATGACTTTAAACACCATCTCATGCGCCTTTGTGAGGTACATAAAGGCGCTATTGTACGTTTTCGGTTACATATAATATATACATTGCAGCTTATTCAGATGTGATGATTTTCTGCTAATACGACGTGTAGGAGCCGCACATCAGAAGAAATCAGATGGTTTGAAGGCGTCTGAGAGAGAATGAAGCACGGTTGGTGTATCGTAGGCCTAAGTTCAAACGAGAGTAGTTAAAGACAACTGCTGATTCACAAATCATAAATGCCAAAACCACAAGTGATGTGATGTAAGTTTAATAATAATAATAATAATAACAATAATAATAATAATAATAATAGTAATAATAATAACAACAACAACAACAACAACAACAACAACAACGACAACAACGACAACAACGACAACAACAACAACAACAACAACAACAATAATAATGGTTTCATTCAATTCAAACTGACCAACCGGAAGTACATATGATTAGTCAAAGTTCGACCGTACGTACGGAACGTACGCTATTTTTTCTGCTGAAATGCGTACCGTACGCGTACGCTATTTTTTGGCTAAATTAATAAATAGCGTACGCTAATTTTTATATTTTTTTATTATAGAATTAACAAGGAATAACAAAATTACAAATTAAAGAATGGAAAATTATACAAAATAAAAACAAAATAATAATTTACCTCTTCGCTGAAACGGAACTACAAATAAGAACTGTAAAGTGACGTAATAACGACGAGAAAAAACGACGAGAAAATGAGGAGACAAAATGTGACGTCACGAGAAGCAACTAATATTAAAGGCTGCTCATACGTACGGAATACGAACGTACCGTTACGGTACGCGTACGCTATTATTTTTAGTAAATTACGTACCGTACGCGTACGCTATTTTCTGCTGTAACGTACGGTCGAACTTTGTGATTAGTCATATGTGGAATTAGTGCAATTAGTAATCCGGATAGTATTGATGAAGATAGACTTAAGTAGAAGAGATGGAGATCAATGCCACAATGTTCTCTTGGACACTTTCCGAACACGACTTACAACCTTTCTACAATCCACTAAGCCTTGTAATAATTTATGTTCACGCAGCTATAGGCATGCCCACTGGTGTGGCTTTACATTTATTGGTTCCTGGTTTTCAACGGTCGGAAATTAGGCCTAGCATGTGGCTTAAGCTATTCTCTACAATAAAAATTTCGATGCTGGTGCATATTTAGATAGCGCTTAAATATACGTGTACAAATCATTTCGGAGGTGTCTGAAATGTAGAAAATTGCATAATTTAAGCTTAGTAAGTATGAGACAATTTCATGAGAAAAAATGTTTCAACTACCTTTTTGAGTTACGATTTAACATAATGGTCACTCTCTCTTGGCAAATTTTTGTAAAGGATCTACAGAAGGGAATTCGAAAATGCCACAACCAGTAAAGTTAAGGCCATAATAGGCCTACTTACATGTACGTAATAATTGGTTCCCTATAGACTAATAGGATTCATTGTGTAGTATCATATATATATATATATATAATATATATAGCATTGCATGTATGTATGTATGTATGTATGTATGTATGTATGTATGTATGTATGTATGTATGTATGTATGTATGCATGTATGTCTTTCCGTCTGCCTATCGATCAATCCATCCATCGAATCATGCATCCATCCAACTATCTCTAAATCAGACTAAATGTGAATATCGAGCATCCCAAACTAATGATCCCTTGGTCAGTAGCAGTGAGGCACCAGCGATCGGAATAAGGCTACGCTAGATAGCAATCTGAAACAAATCAGACATGAACCTAGGCTAAAGGACATCAGACAGAAACAGAGAATTCCAGAATTAATATATAAATCTCATTTTCTAGCATACATTTGCACATTGTCAAGAATAGTATAAATCTTAAATTACGCAGTAAGAACTGTTTAGCTATGGAACAAAGCAGTGCTATCACCCAACAAAAAAACAGTACCCAGTTCAATTCAAATAATGTGTAAAACGTATCTTCAGGTAAATGTTTCCATATTCTGAAGACCTTAGCTTAGTGCTCGCACATAAAGCTAATTACACAGTTAAGATTTAAAGCTCAAGAAAATGCACGATGCATGGGTCTAACACGGAACAGTCTCAATTTATTTCAAATAACGTATTTTGCATATTGTCATAAATAGTATGAACAGCTAATTACCCAGTTAAAGTTTAAAGTTCAAGAAAACAGACGAGGCAAGCAACTAGGTCTACTATCAAGTATATTAGCTTACTTCAAACTATTTACACAAAAAGCATTTTCTGAAATAGCCATGTATATTTAAAAATCGTTGGTTAACAAATACAGATAAATGCAGTCAAGTGTAAGCAAGGTTACATTAATTAGGTTATTCAGCAAAGAGCATGTGCTAGCTCTAGCAGAGTAATAACGTTGTCAGAAGCATAAGTCCAAATAAAAAGCAACATATGCTGACAACATTTAACTACGAATAAAGGTCATCCATCGCTTCTTAAAAGTTACACACATGTGCACATAAGCTTAATTCTTATTGAAAAACAAACGAATTAATAAGCTAAAGCCTGAAATGTGAAATGCATTATTCTACAAACTGTTCTATTTATTCGAAATTATAAGAACACAGTTAATCGCATGCCTTTGAAAACAAAGCACAGGCCTTAGACATGGATTAGGTCGATTTAAGACTCTATTGGAAGCTTTTAGATCTATATGCAAAACTCTGACCAATGTATTGTGATAGGGAATCGCCTTGAAGTCGACTTAGGCGACTTGGTTTTGATCGAGTGGGAATTCTTGGGTGCTGATTTCGATTTGGGGCAGCACAGAACATTGCTTTAACAGCCAATCGATGTGAGAAAATGACCTGTGAATTGAACTTTAAAGAGGCCATCCTACTGCATAGAAGAATGTTTATCCAAACTGATGTTGTCAATGACATGTTCAATCTAATTTCAACGTGATTAGGTTTCTGTGATCCCCAGCCCACTAGTTGCGCGGTTTCATCATTTGTAATTATAGCTTTTGGCTATTGGACTACGTGAGAAGTGCAAGGGCACCAGCATTGATCTGTTTGTAATCTATGAAATTCTTCTTCACCAGCTGTACAGGAGTCGAGCGCAGGAAGAAGTGATGTAATATGTTGTTACATAACACGAGAATTAATATCATTTTCATAGAAATACTGTCCTACAAGGTGGTCTATCGGTAACAAGCTAGGGCAAATTGTTTAGGTGCACGTGCCTTTCTCACCCAGTAGTATAATGTGGTACTGGCCTAAGCTGAGAACTAAAAGACCAGGCCTGTGATGGAGAGTTTTCAAGACTTTCAATTCATACATTACCGGTATCACGAAATAGAGTATTCGTCCTTAGACTATCCGGGGAATGTATGAATTTATCCCCGCGGATGGAATAAACCGGTTTAGAGTATCCGGGGGGATTAACCATTCTATCCCCCATCGTCATACGCATCACGATAGCCTCGACGAAAATCCAGTCAAAATCACCAAAAACGAAGTAAATTAATTTCAGGTCGACGTACAAACTAAAGATACGCAACTTAAAATATTTTATGTGTACAATAAATCCAGACAGTACGACTGAATACACTTAGAAAACGCCAAAAATGCAAACTAAACCGAATACTCCATTTCGCTAAGGGGGATACTCATACATGTATGGGGATACTCTATTTCGTGACACCGGCTCAATGGCCTACGAAAAGAAATTAGCATATCCTCTATGCCCTTCTCTCCCTTACACTTTACTTGGTTGAATATGGTGCTTTTATATTGCCGTACCCAAAAAAGATACCATGCAGTATGCACTGCTATAATAATGTTATTGATCAAAGACTCTAAGTGGCTGTTGGGTCTAATTGACATAATACAATAATTGCATCGTCTGAACAATGTTCCAATAGATTAAGCCCCACAAACTATTTTAGTATCTGGTTATGAGTTTAAAGAAACGTTAAAACCTGACGACAATTTGCTGAAATCAGACATTGATCGTAACCTCGCACAAAGGACAAGCAGTCCACGTGCACGACAAATCATTCCACTTAGAGGCATCGTTTCTATTTATAGATGCACATGCCTCACTTTGCTGAGAACAGTTAGGTTCTTCAGGATTCCAGTTGCTGTACTGTATGGGAAAAGTCGCTCCGTTGTTTGATATCCATTCAAACGTTGAGTTGCAATCGGAAATGTTCTTCCTTCTAGCGCCAATCCAAAATGCATTTACATTCTTAAGTTGATTATCGGGAAATCTTTGCTCTGTTCGACAGTCTAAAACAGTAGCATATATATATATATATAATCATATATATATATATATATATATATATATATATATATATATATAGTTTGTTGTGCATATCATACATGAACTTCGCCAGATAGCCATTATGTATAAATGTGGTACGCATTTGTGAAATATATATACCCATGAGTATTGGACACAGAATTTGCTACTTTAGATTTACATGTAGCTGACTTTGTAAAACTAATTGATGTGTTATGCCAGACAGTGTTTAACCTTTATTTACCCACTATGCCTTTTAGGTGGAATTTTGAGATGGCCCTTATATATGTGTTGTATGTTGATGCTATTAAAACAGAAATGACAAGCTTTTAGTTATATTTCACATTTAAGGTCATTTTTTGGGATGTTCCAAAAATGGAACGTTGGGTCATTCCCACTAGCATTTTTTTACAATGGCAGTTCAACGTGAATAAACGATACAATATTGGCTTATGCACAATTTATTGAAAACCAGTTTATTTAAAGGTATGAAAACTTTCAAAACAGTTCACTTGAAGTTTATTGAGGCACCTGACACATTCTTTGGTAGTGTTTTTCTTCAAAAATTGAAAAAACAACGAGCCTGACTAATGAGAGGAATGTATTGCTCGACCCCATCGCAATGTGTCATGGCAACCTTTGACGTGCCTGAGCACTTTTCACAGGATTTACAGTATTGATACTGCTGGAACATGCTACTACATTGTTATCTGACTACCTAGCAACAACAATTTTGGCATGAGATGTGCATTCTTTCTTGTTTTGCAAACATTTTCTTGTCATTCAGAGGTTCTGTTCTAGTTCGACCATCACGGACGTAATGGTCGAACTGGAATAGCACCTCTGAATGACTGCTGCCCCACACCTCAGCTTAGACAGAAGACTGTAACTAGTAAAAAGATTGGCAAATAATAGCATGTGATATGGTTTCCTGTGATGAGTTAGGCAAAATTCATGAAAACGCACTCACAAAAAGGGGTTTATGTGGGTCGCCTACTCCTGCCACAATAAATTGTTGCTTGATATGGATGAACATCCTATTCATGAATAAGACATCCAGATCTTATAACTAAATCTGATTGGCTTTCCTCTTATAAACATCTCTAACCCATGATGTCCATAGTTAGGCACCCACCGACTCATAAATGCTAAGTTTGAAATGAATGATTCAAAATTGAAAAGATTTGTATTACTGATCATATAGTGCACACTCTGCCATTATAGAGAGATCTCTTGTCAGCTGCATGCATGGCAGTACATCCTCCTATCATGGATTTAGACATTGCAGTTGCTATTAGAGTGCATCAGGTACTCAACTGTGTTGCAGTTATTGCGTTATTTTCTAAAACTCCAATTTAAAATATGTACTAATTATTACAAAATCAGTGTTAAAACATGGGCATATATAAGGGGTTTTACGGGGTGGGGTCACCGTAAATAAATTGCCGACATTTTTTCTATGCAATTATATGCGAAATACAAAAAACTGAACTTTTTCGACCATTTCCAATGGAAACCCCCGAAAACTTACCCCCCCCGAAATTTTTTCCTGGCTACGCCCCTGGTTAAAAATAAATTAAATGAAACATAATATTAAAAACAAATTAATGACACATGCAACAATCCAGCAGTATATACTGACAAATTATGATAAAGGAACACAATCGCCTGATGTTGGAATTATACTAATGAGAGTGACCCAACGTTCCAAAAATGGAACATGCTTCAAAATTCGGGTTTTTCTTCTAGAGTTTTGCTTCTTTTTCAGTAATTTTGATTTTTATCACTGACTTTAGATATCAGTCAACAAAATAGAACGTGTCTCACCTGTAAAATTATGACACAAATATTTATTTCAACTTCCTAAAAGATTTTGTTCAAAAATCACAAAATTCGTCAAAATTACGCGTCTGTAGCACAAAAATAAAAAAGGCAATCAGAAAATTACCACTGTTTTACATTCTCCATTCTTAGATCTTTCCTTTGATGTGCAAATATAATAAATTTACGAAGGCAGAATTATTTTTTTTAACATTACAAATTATGTTCCAAAAATGGAACGTTGGTCAAATAAAGGTTAATGTAATTAACAACTACGCAAGATACATGACTATTTGCAGCGAGTGCTTAGTCACATGAGCGAAAACACGGTTACATACCAAACACATGTTAGAATGTAGGTAAGTAAGTTATGAATGTTTTTGTGCGTGAAACAAATACCCAACACTATAATTTGTGTATACAAACAGTGAAAATGGAGCACATCGCGTTTCAATCTATCTCAGGCTCACTTCGGGTCTCCTTACTCTTCCAACGTAGTCCGATTAGTTTATCAACAACCCTACAAGTGTTATTTAGTGCATGGGTTTAATATCAGCCTGAGGTTATTTCATCAAAGTAAGTTTGGCCATCAAACGTTGCTGGTCTATAATTAGGCCAGTGTTAAATAGGACCTTTATTCATTGAACTCTGTCAGTGCCAGTCCCAAGCCTGATTAAAGGAGGAGGGCGACGCCAATGGTCTTTGTTATCACACAGTGGTCGTTAAACAGTAAACAAACAAGGACCTTTATTTCAAAAACTTGACCTGTCTGTATTCTGTGACACTTTATAGGCTGCTTGCAGATTGTGACCACTTTTAGACATTATTTTTAAATCGTTAAATATAATTATAAGTAATTATAATTTGGTGTCATTATTCAAACGATTATTTTCTCCTAATATGACGTGATGTAGATTGAGACTAATTATTTGGGGATTAGGTCGTAAGTATATCTAAAGTGAGCCTGGTAGTTATTGAAGCACATTTGATAGAGCGAAAGTCGACTCAACCTTTCATTCTCTGGGTGGCGTTGGTAAAATGAGGAGTAGGACAGATAGGCGCCCTGCATGGTTGCCAAACAGTTAAATTCCACTCCCATAATAACTTGTGATCATCAGTTCTTACTATATGACTTGTAATCATACTGCGTTCGTGTCAGTTTGAATTAATAAACGAGGATTACAGAAGATTATAATAAATCCACATTAGTCAGACAGCGGGTGATTCACACACCATAAATGCAGGCCAGTGGTAATCAACCCAGGCCAGATGGGAAATGTGAGCCCCATTAATTTCAAACTGTTTATCAAGTATAGGGTGACACGAAAGTTCGTTCACCGTTTTCAAAATGCGTTGTCTCAGTAACGGATGCATATTGCTTTATAATATTTGGTCAGTACATACATAAGTCAAACGAAAGATACTGGTAAGAATTTGATTATGATCCGATCCGTGGTTGCCATTATTTATAAGAAAATGTAAAGACCACCAGTTTTTGCGGAAAAATGGCGTTCATCAAATTAACACAGTAAAGGAAATGTGTATACATATATAGCGTCGTACACAATAAGACACTGTTATTACTTATTACCTAGGACATAAAGACGTAGGCTATTAGCGTACAGTATCTCCTTTCTGCTTAATGACAGCACTGGCTCTATCCGGCATAGACTGGATCAGCGTATGAAGTGTCCCAACTGCTATCGATCTCCACGCTCGTTGGAGGCGACGTTTGAGCTGATAAACGAGGTGCGGAGAGTTGGGTGGCCAATCTTTCGGCTTTATGTGTGACGGGAGGTTGTCGTCTAGCCACTTCGGACCTCTATCCTATTGAGAACTTTTGGAGTATTTTATCTCTCAGCGTTTATAAAGATCCTGAGCCAAAAAACGTCTATCAGCTCAAACGTTGCCTCCAACGACCATGGAGATCGATAGCAGTTGGGACACTTCATACACTGATCCAGTCTATGCCGGATAGAGTCAGTGCTGTCATTAAACAGAAAGGAGATACTGTACGCTAATAGCCTACGTCTTTATGTCCTAGGTAACAACAGTGTCTTATTGTGTACGACACTACACATTTCCCTTACTGTGTTAATTTGATGAATGCCGTTTTTCCGCAAAAACTGGTGGTCTTTACATTTTCTTATAAATAATGGCAACCACGGACCGGATCATAATCAAATTCTTACCAGTATCTTTCATTTGAATTATGTATGTATTGACCAAATATTATAAAGAAATATGCATCCGTTACTGAGACAACGCATTTTGAAAACGGTGAACGAACTTTCGTGTCACCCTATATTATGGAAACCAATCAGCGTTTAAAAGAAAGTTTAGATCACAAAGGATTCCTCGCATTGCGAATATTCGAGACAGTTCTAATTTATTTATTTATGAGTTATCTCTATTTTATCTGCTTTAATCTTTATGATAATGGATCTCTTTCCCCTTTGACTATCTATTAGGGAGAGTAGGACTCCTCAACCTCGTAGGCCCGTGGCAGCTGGTCCATCTGACCCCTCTGTCGTGGCCTGCAAAAATGCAGATGGTGTGCTGTGAGAAGTACGCAGGTAGTTGAAGCTTTTATTTAGTGAGGCTGATTTGCACACAGTGACATTAACCAAGTGTGAAATAGTAATAAAAACAGATGTTATACTTCGATTTTGGAGTATCCCAGTAATTGACTGTTGTTCTCGGCTGTTCATGATAACGGCCAGATGTGCGTGGCTATGCAACTCCCTGCACCTTTCTTGAGCCCTGTTCCAATTAACTGTCTCGTTGAGAGCGGCGTAACATTTCGGAAATCCAGAAACACTATTGTTGAAGCCTGTTGGACACTCGCCCCTGAAGTAGAACAAATTCATGACAGAGTGGTTAATGGTTATACTTATTTACGAACATATTTCCCGAGCTGAGTTCCAATTGCTGTCGAGTTAGTTGCCGTTTCTGAGCTTCACCAATCATATCTCTGGATATAGTTTGGAACGCCCGAGGGATCATTGATACCTCGGACAAATAATAATGAGTCCCTCCTCGGGGCGACAGCTGCGACCCACGCCGGTGACTGGCTGCTCAATCGTGTTTTAGGGATAGACGATGAGGCAATAACAATCTCGGTGTTCCTTCTGTTTGGGAGCGACGACCTGCGAACCGCACATCTGTCCTTCCGGGAGGCTTCGTGACGGCGGAAGGATCGCAAGGGCTGTCATGCGGGCTCGGCCCGGGTAGGTTCGCGAGACACACGGCCCTGAACAACTTATCAGCCGCGTCTCATCTCTTCCAACAGTGAGGTGCAAGTGATCAATGCGTGGCAGCTAGATACTCTTAATGACAGACAGCAGGCAACCTGATGAACACTTGGTCACACAGGTCAATAACCCGATAACTCATGGATATGACGTCGAAAATTACAAAAAACAACATTGGCCCTTCCGCAAAAATCTGCTTAGTTCTTAACATTTGATTAGATTCCACCATACCTACCTGTATATGTTAAGATAATGTTGAAAACTACAGATATAAAACAATGAAAATGTTAAGATAGCAACACGTTATAATGACAAAATCACGAGCAAAAATAAAAGATATATATATATACACGTATATCTAATAGAGCCATAAAATGATTAGTAGCTGTTGGTGTTAAACTGCAGATATCAAACAAAACATGGTTCACTCATTTGTTCTCACCACTGTAACTGAGTCCTCCTGGGCCTTCATTAGGGTGGTTCATTGTCATATGATAAAAAATGAAGTTGAAGCTAAATTTCACGACACCCCCTCATTTTTTACACTTGTTAATGGTATCATTCTAGCAAAATTTTAGCTTCCTACTCCAACTGGAAGACGGTGCTCACAGACCCTTCCCATTACCAGGTGGAACAAGAAGAGCGATTGGTTTGAAAATATGCTTAGCGTCTGGTAATCGTAATATATGATAAGATCACGAAGTTACCATTATAAAAACAGTACTTATGTCGTGTCAGCAACATATTTGCTGCAAGGAAACAGTATAAATAATCAGCCGTGGCACAATCAAATCGTATTGTATTGTATTGTATTTGAACACTTGTCATAGCGCCCCTACCAGATTGCCTATTCAGAGGCGCTCCCGACTACTGCGCGGACGCTGAATCGGAGTTTCACACCGAAGCGCATGAGCAATTGCGAGTGAAGGACTTGCCCAGGGTCCCTACGCGGCAGCTTTGAGGTGGATTCGAACCCGCAACCCTCCATCTGCAAGGCACCGAACATACCCCACACCACCGCGCCCCAGTTGTATTGTGTTGTGTTGTATTGTATTGTATTGTACTCCACGTTTATGTTGCGACCGAGCCACCCGCAGTAAAGATCCGAGAAATTAATCTCTGATAAACCGACCGACCGGGAATCGAACCCGGGACGCCGGCGTAAAGAGCGGGCTACCAACCCACTCAGCCACTCAGGATCTCGTGTCCCAAGACACAGAAACAGAAATTCATTTCTTCAGCATGCACTGCATCTATATCGGACGTCTACTAGTCCACGAAATTTGTCATGCATCACATTTTCCGAGGCAGTCTTAAATTCGTTGAAGATTGAAATGTATGGGGACCGCTGAACAAAATGAAAAACTTTGCTAAGATCAGTGTTATGATATTTTGACTGCAAGCCAACCACAGGAGCTCTCGACCAATCACTTTTCCATAACATATGCCCATTGAAGCGAACAGTGTTCACAGAAGTAGTGTCAAAGCTCATGGGATGATGTTCTTAGTCAACTTCCGTGCTTCTAGCAGATTATAAATAGCCTTGGCTTCGTTACATCCTGTTCCAGAGGAAAAATTTAAAATTCCAAGTAGCTTATCTTTGCAACCTCCAGAAACCAGTACCGGTAGGCGGTCCATGTCTTCGATTCAAGAAATATCAGGAAGGATTTTACCATCCAAGTCAATCACCAAGGCACAGTCTGGTATAAATTCAGCTATTACTGACAGCATGTACCTTATTAGCTTTCTGTGTATGTATGCATGTGTGTATGTATGTCTTTATATGCACGTTTGTATCCATGTACGCATGTACATGTATGAATGAATGTAGGCAATATCTATATATGCTTGTATGTATGTATGTATACACTATACATGCATGTATGAATATTTGTATATATGTATGTTTCAATGTATGTGTGAATGTATGAAATGCTGCAGAATGCTGATGAAATGCAATCAAAGGTATGAATACTGGAATTGTGTTGCATAAACAGTAACCTAGGCCTACGTTTTGTACACATGTCAATGAAAATACATTAAAGCTAAAATGTCTGTGTATAAACAGGAAATATAGCAAGATCTGTAATAAGAACTGTGTACTAAGTTCAAAATATAAACAAGTAAGTAGAGGAACTAAACTACATAATTGTCTAAGAAGGTTGCCAAGGTAATCACAATTTGTAACACATTAGCCCATGCTTCTACATAACGACAACTGTGTTGTAACTTGACGTCATTGAGCACCATCTTCCAGTTGGAGTAGGAAGCTGAAATTTTCTCAGAATAATACAAATGACAAGTGTAAAAAATGTAGGGGGTGTCTTGGTTTCTAGCTTGATTTTTATTTTTGTGGACCACCCTAGCCTTCATGTGTTCCGTCTACATCAACTTCAGCTCGTTCATATTGAAGCAGCCAGACTACTGCATGACCTGCCGAAATATTCACATATATCCGACTACATACGACGCAAGCTCCACTGGCTTCCTTTCGCTGATCGGGTACAAGATTGTTACTCTGGTTTGGGTGACCCGTCAAAAGCGCCTCTGACAAATGCGCCCCGTCAAAAGCATCCCGACAAAAAACCACATAAAACCCCGACATATGCGCCCCGACAGTAGCGCCATATGATAACCGACAAATGCGGGCAGAGGAACGAAGGCAGCCTTCCACTAAGAACAAATACGTTCAGTTAATTCGTCGATTGCAGGTGGTTTCCAGCAGTTATGGGACTGTTCCAATCCTCGACTACCTCTGGAGAACTGCGCACAATTTTATTTATAAATTTAGTCCGTTTAAACTGTCTGACAAGTTAGAGGAACTTATGACAATCGCCTTTCGAAGGATAAACTCTATAACTGTGCAACCGTCAGCCTGCTTTCCTTCTTTGAATGTTTTATTAGTTACTATCTATTTTAGTATTTAAATGTAATAAAATATCTTGCACTGGTGCGCTTTCGTTGTTTCTCTCTTTTCGTCTCATTCAACAGGTAGGGGCGTGCGCATTTGTCGGGGCGATTTTGTCGGGGCGCTTTTGTCGGGGCGCATTTGTCACGGGCGCATTTGTCGGTGAACCGCTGGTTTGGAAGGCTATAGACTGGCACCGCTCCGGGTTACATTGCTGAGCTATGCCTTCTTGTAGGCACTCAGGTTGGTCGACGGGCGCTCCGATCTGCCTCGCAAAATGATTAGATTGTACCCTGCTTTCGACCGTGTTCGTCGGGACTTCTCAGTGGCAGTACCGCAGTACTGGAATGCTATCGGGCCTCTGTTCGTTACACTAGTGCTGCATATATATATATAACAATAATATGGTTTTCTCTACAAGATTGAAAATGTAAGTAGCAACTGTTCCAATCCTCGTGTAATATTATAGAGAAGGGTGCGCATAACTTGTAAATCGTGTAGGCTATATTTTGTACAATGTACTGCCCTGAGACTCAGAATAGTTTAGTTGTCTAAGCCAGCGCTTTCCAAACTGTTCAGTGTCACGGAGCGGCAGTAATTAACTTTTCAGTATCACGGACCGGCAAGAATTTTCCTACTGCAGGAGGACCGGTGCCCAGTTTATTAATTATTTATCATTTTCGTTTTCGATCACCTAAATTCCTCAAATATGTATTAAAATTGAAATTGCCTTTCACTAAGATGTTAGCCTAATAAATGTTCTTTTGCCATGACCTTTAAAAATAATTATAATAATCATTTCTTGATTCCGAGACAATTTGACCAGTTTCTTGACTCACTTTGCGGACCGGCAACTGAGGGCTGGCGGACCGGTACCATTTCGCGTAAGCCCTACCACCACTTTGGGAACCATTGGTTTAAGGATTCAAATAACTACTGACGTCTTTGCTTAAACTTTAAACAAAGGCACAAGAAGTGATTTGAGTCCGATAAATAAACGCAAGTTTTTAATTATTTTTTACTGCAACAGGAGTATACTTACCGAGGCGGTTTCTGACATTCGACGCAATGCTCCAGACGTGAGATTTGAGCTTTAAGATTCTGAAATTCTGATTGAATGATGTTGGCCAAAGAAAATATCGCTTCGCTGCAACACTTATTTTGTCCATCATTGCTGCAGTCACCAACGGTACTTTGTCCTTTTACAAAATAGTTGCCCACATTCATTGCTAGCAATAGCAAGACAACGAAGAAAGACTTTGCCATTCTCACAACTAAGGTTTGAAAGCTTCATGAAAGGCTAGGACACATCTGCGGCGACGTACGCTGAGAAAATGCATTCAACTGAATAGGTTACTTTACTCAGCGAATTTATACAGTTAAAAATTTGCAATGACAGTCATGTGCTTAAACGCACTACTTTTATATCAGGCATATCTTGATCCTTATCTTGATTGCCGACCGTAGTTTATTTAATCAACATTGCGGCTATCTAAAGGCACGCCCTTCACCTAATTATACCAAACACGAAGAGCCTATTTAATTTTAGATCAACATAGTACGTAATGCTGTTCGCATTTGCATCGTCTGGGATTTTGGAGGAATTACAATTCATAATTATACATAACTATAGTTTGTGTCTGTTTTCTAAAGTGTAGCCTAAATGGAAAACTTCAGCGGAAGGTTAAGCTCAAAGACTTAGTAAATCACTTGAGGTCTTTTTCAGTAATAATTCCTATAAGGAAATGACGTCATGTAAACCTTCCATATTTATCAGTGTCATACAAACCCAGTCAGGAGAGAGACCAGTTTAACCCGGTATATATATAATATATACACATAATATATAGAATATTATATATTATATATATCAGACTTAATCTGGTATCCTTGTGTTAAGCTTATAATTATTTGACAAAAGGGCCGTGATCTCAAAACTTTTCTCGCAGTCGATGAGCTTGCTTGAGAATAGGCAAGAATTTGCAATCGATGCTTACCTGTGCATAGGCCTACCTATGAATTGTTAGTTGATTATAGGCCGTGTGTTAAAAGTGAAATTAGTATAAATACTTTTGAATATTAGAATGAGTGTTAGTAGCAATGCAATACAAGTGACACGTGTAAGATAGGAAATGTGAACGGACAAGTCTTCAGACCTGGCTACTTGACATTGTTTTGTGATATCAGTAATGTCTATGGCATGCAGCATCAAATTCGACGGTGTTAAAATCTCAGGACTCTAGGTGTCAAGCATACAATGACTGTAATTATTAAGACCCGTGGGACATCATCGCCGCCCAAATTGGCCAAAGGTCGACTAAACCGCATTACATGTAAATGAATTGCCTCATCGTCTATCCCTAAAACACGATTGAGCAGCCAGTCACCGGCGTGGGTCGCAGCTGTCGCCCCGAGGAGGGACTCATTATTATTTGTCCGAGGTATCAATGATCCCTTGGGCGTTCCAAACTATATCCAGAGATGTGATTGGTGAAGCTCAGGAACGGAAACTAACTCTACAGCAATTGGAACTCAGTTCGGGAAATATGCTCGTAAATTAGTATAACCACTACGTCATGAATTTCTTTTACTTTAGGGGCGAGTGTCCAACAGGCTTCAACAATGGTGTTTCTGGATTACCGAAATGTTACGCCGCTCTCAACGAGACAGTTAATTGGAACAGGGCACAAGAAAGGTGCAGGGAGTTGCATAACAACGCACATTTGGTCCTTATCATGAACAGCCGAGAAGAACAGACAATTACTGGGATACTCCAAAATCGAAGTATAACGTCTGTTTTTATTACTATTTCATATTTGGTTAATGTCACTGTGTGAAAATTACCAAACCAAAGCAGACTACAACAATTCTCTCTGAAGCGTTGAGCTCTTAAATAACAAAACAGACACCAAACTAATGATATTGTACGCAGAAATAAAGTATTGATAAAATGACGACAGGATATCTACCTAATAAACAGACCCCATCCCTCTAAATATACTCGTTTTGCAAACAATGATTCGGCTCTGGCACTTTAGTATTTCTGAACAGCTTAGAATACCTAGTCTTGCACGCACCTGTAATTATAACTCAGGTAAATATCATAGTACCCTAAAAAATCTGTAAAACCGGAATCGTACATAATGAATTTCCTTCTTTCTGCCAAACGTTTGTAGGGACGATCATGTTGCCTGCCAACCGTGGCGAAACCAGATTAATTTGAACCGGATAATATTTTTCATTTTCATTTTTTCATTTTTTTCATTTATTGTAACCTTTGTCAACCAATAATTATACAATCATAAACACAGCAAACCAATATATGTAACACAAAAAGACAAACATAGACTCGGCAAGAAAATGTTAACAAATCATTGGCGCGCAGGCAACAACGGGGCCCCAGAAGGGATAAGAATCCCGCTAAGAGGAGGGACCCCATTTACCAAGGAGTAAATAAGGACGGAACGGATAACTTAAAGTGTCTTAGAACATACTACAAAACTAAAACTTGCAAAGGGAACAATATAATTTCAAAACATATGACTCTTAACTACTAAACTTAACTACTACTTAACTACTGACAACTATTTAACCCAATAGAGTGTTTAATTTACTTCTCATTTATTAGATATGATCGCAGCATTTTTTTAAATATGTGTAGATTTGGTGCCTGTTTAATATTTAAAGGAAGCGAGTTCCAGATTGCGGGACCCATAAATCTGATAGAGAATCTACGAGAGTTAGAATGCGCCTGTACGCTACGATACGATCTAGAGTTTCTAGTATTATATGGATGTACATCGGAGCCTTGTTGGAAAAAGCACCTGTAAACGTTCGGTAGGAGGTTGTGGTCAAAACGATAGAAGAAATCACACACCTGAAGCTTATTAATCTGACGAAACCTAAGAATCTGGAGGTCTGAAAATAATGGGCCAGTATGCGAACCACCGGGAGCCCTAGCAATTATTCGCACCGCTCTCTTTTGTAGTATTACTAATTTATTTAATCTTGAGGCATAGTTAGAGGCCCATACTAAATTGCAATACGTAAAATAAGGGTATACTAACGAGTAATAAAGTTGCGAGCGAATACATTTTGGGAGCAAATGAGATGCCCTGGACAGAATGCCAACATTTTTTGCTATTTTTGCAGAAATAAATTTTATGTGGTCAGTCCAGGTTAAATGCTGATCAACGTATACGCCGAGAAACTTTGTCGAAACGACCTGGGATAAAGCTAACCCGTTAATTGATAACACGATCGAGCCACTTGGGGGAGATTTCTTTTTATTCGATTTAAATAGGATAAAAGAGGTTTTTTCTAAATTTAAAGATAATTTATTTGCAGCAAACCATTCAGCAACCAATTGAAGTTCCGCATTAACAATTTTCGTTAGAGCCAAATACGAAGTATGGGAATAGAAAGCGTTTGTGTCGTCCGCAAACAAAATGAACGTTAAAATGGAGGATGAATTGGGTAGATCGTTTATAAAAAGAAGAAAAAGGAGGGGTCCTAGATTTGAGCCCTGCGGCACTCCATAATTGACAAGACGCAGATCGGACAGTGTGCCGTTACAAGAAACACATTGATAACGATTTTCAAAATAACTTCTAAACCAATCAAGCTGCGTGCCTCTGATACCGTAATTAGCTAATTTATTAAGGAGAATATTATGATTAACGGTATCAAAGGCCTTAGCCAAGTCAAAAAATATACCGATAGAATATTCATTATTTTCAAAGGCTTGAGTTATTTTGTCATGCATACTTGTTAAAGGCATCAGAGGGGAGCGGTTAGACTGAAATCCGTGTTGTGACTGGAAAAGAATATGCGACTTGTCAATGAATAATTATTTACCGAGCCTGTCGTACATGACTTTCTCATAAAACTTTGAAAAGAAAGGAAGAATGGATATAGGCCGGTAATTTGCTGGATTATCATTTTCACCCTTCTTAAATATAGGGACAACCTTGGCTATTTTTATGGCCTGAGGGACTATTCCATAGTTCAATGAGCAGTTAATAATTTCAGCTAATTGAGGGGCTATTACAGCTATATGGGGGTTAGCAATAGCTGGATCAATTCCATCTACCCCGCTACTATGAGTTAAGCGCAGAGAACGACTTAGATTTATAATTTCTTCCGATGTAGTTGGAATAAGCCCAAAAGAATTAAATGAGGGAGAGTTCAAATATTGCGTAAAGGAGTGTGGCGAATTTGGCATTTTTTCAGCAAGAGAATGGGCTATTTCAGAAAAATATCTATTAAATTCATTTGCCATATCCACTGGAGTTTCATTCTTACTTCCATTAATTTTTAGTGACGTAATCTTATTATCTCGTTCCCCTAACTTTATAATAGAACGGATGAGGTTCCATGTTCTTTTTAGATCATGACAATTTTTACTAAATTCATACTCGTAGTAATTTCTTTCAGCAGCTAGTCTAATCGCTCTAAATTTATTCCTATATTTAGTAAATTTCCTTTTATTAGCAGAGGTAGGGTTTTTACATACTTTAAATAAAGCTTCGCTTTCTTTCTACTCGACTTTAAAAGGCCTCTCGTCATCCATGGCTGTTTAAATCGTAATTTATCCTTACTCCCTCTACTCACTATGGGAAAAGCTTTATCATAGAGATCTTTGAATTGAATTAGAAATTGGTCATATGCATCATTAGCATCGCCACAGTCGCAAGCATCCATTACAGAGCTCCAGTCAGCATCCATAAGAGAAGCATTGAACACTTTCCTCCTGTCATCATTAATTAATCTGGAGACAGAATTTTGAATGGATCCCTTATTATGAGTTTCAAAGTTAAAACAAGTTAAAATAGGAAGGTGATCAGATATATCCGAGGCAATGATCTTAGATTCAACAATCGAGGGCCATACATTTGTAAAAATATTATCAATTAAGGATGCAGAGTAAGAAGTAATCCTAGTAGGTCTAGTTATGGTAGGCAGAAGGTTATGGGCTGTCATAGTGTTAAAGAAAGAATTTGTTCTACTGTGATCTACAACTCTTAGTAAATCCACATTGAAGTCTCCTAAGATAATTATATGCTTGTCTCCGCATGCTAATGTGGTTAACAGCTGATCAATTTCAGAGCGAAACTCCTCTAGGTTTGTACCCGGTGGCCTATATACCACTCCCACAATACAGGTAATTTTCTTCAATGATACTCTGATGAACAGACTCTCGAAAGACTTAGGACAATGACTGGAGCCTGGCAGTTCGTACAATTGGTGCGGTACATTTTCCTTGACTAACAGTCCAACACCCCCACCCTTTCCACTAGTACGGGACCGATGAATTAGGTGATATCCTGGTATATTTATAGAGTTGGTAAGGTGATCGCTAAGCCAAGTTTCAGTTAACGCTAGTATCGACACAGGCAATGAGTTCAACAAATCATTGACTTCACCCACTTTACATAGGACGCTCCTACAGTTAAGGTGCATCGTGGTTAGCAAGTGGGATGAGGCCATTATAGTTGATAATGCATCAGGGGCGCAATATAGACTATCCCAGGTAAAATCAGCAAATAAATTAGCATCAGGATCGATTCCATTCTGATTCAGAATAGAACGGTTATCCAAGTCTTCTGGAAATACAACCAATTTCTTGTTCTCAGTCAACTTACTGTACTTATCAGGGCCTATAATTTGGTCAGGACAGTTAGTTCCACAGATAGAGCTAAGATATTCATTATTATTCACTATATGATTAAATGGGAATATGTCATTTAGGCAATTTACACACAGCCAGGGCTCAATGCCTTCACAATTATAGCAAACATCAAAATTATAGTTATTCTGGATTTCTCTACCACACACCTCACAATATGATACATTGCCTATCTGTTCGTTTACGTCTATTGTTGGATCATAATCAGTGAAACTGTTCATTCAGTACAACACTTAAAGGTTAAATAAGAACAATAAAAAAGCAAATAAAGAAACGAAAAAGCGCGAACTATCAACGAGTGTCTGACAACAACAGTGCTGGCAGCACAGCCACAACAACAGCAGCGAAACCTCAAACTACATGTAGAACGTCTGGCTAAGTTAATTAAAGCAAAATGATGCACTCAGGCTCGACAAAATGTTAACTAGATAGGCTAGTACACTGATTAAAACAATTATTACTGATCATGTAGTCAGATCGACACAGGAATTTCTTTTAGACTAGCCACAGATTAGTTCAAAGTTATTCACCATACAATTAAGCAGTCAATTTAAAGCAGCTTAAGTGCCGAAAGAGCCTGACTAGTTTACTACATTGGATATGCATAGGTTTAATGCAGAGAGACTTTGAGCAACATAATAACGAAACCAAATAACAGAAAGCAGTGGCCAAAGACAGAAAATGGCGCAGTAATTAGAATAAAAGCAGAGCCACAACTTGGCAGAAGGCCGGAGAAATCCACAATAGGGACTCACAACAAGATCGAGATGAACTGGAGGTTATAACGTCATGCATGGCTTCGTTAGGACCGAGGAACGTCCTTATGCTGCTTCTCCTGCGGAGGTGAGGTTCTCTAGGATCTTGGTTGAGATTATTCTCGTAGGTTTTTCACTGATTGAATCCGAGAAACGGACAAAGACCACGCCCTCCCTGGTCCAGGTGGAATATAGCGCCTTCGTCTTTACCAACTCTCGGGTCTTGGCAAAGAGTTGGGAATTTGATCTCGAAAGATGTTCGTTGATGAAGATTGATGCACTCGATGGTTGACCCTTCAGCAACTTACGTGCAGCGTAGACCACGTTTCTGGTTCTTCGACTCACAAATCGGACGAGGATCGGGCGCTGCTTTTCCTTCGATTTACCATAGATCCTATGGGCAAACGAGATGTCGTTATCGTTGATTGCCAAACCTAACTTCGTGTTACACAAGTTCAAGACCAATGCGACGTCCGATTGTTTGTCTTGATGGATGAGTTGAGAGATACCTTGTTCGGTAGTAGACAGAGTTGTGCCTTGTTGGGAGCCCATCTCAGCGGCCTCGCCCACGACGCCCAGTCCGTAGATGATGAGATTATCCTGACGCAGGAGGTTCTCGGTTTCGTCCAGTCGCATCCTCAGCTTTTGATTGTCTGCCTCCAAGTCCATTATTTTCTGGTCCTGTGCTTCGCAATGTTTTGCAATTAAGGCTTCGGTCGACTTTTCAATTGTACTCTCAATGACCGCCTGTATGTCCGGTAAAAAGCTCTTTTTTAGACGTGAACATAGGAGTTCAACTATTTTTTCATCTTGGAATATGTCAAGTATATCGTCCGCTTTTAGGCCTTTTTTCGTCATGATTGCAGAAGTTCAAAGTTTAAAGGTTTTTCGAACGAAGTTTAAGTTCAGGATAAGACGAGTGGGCGTAGCCCTGTCGCATCTGCACGCACCTGTACAACAGTCCTCAATTAGGTGAACCAAAACTCCTCTAATCGTATCCAGAATGTGAACAAAATCCGAAGCGATACAGTTTTTGATACAGTTTTGACGCTACAAAAAGTTACGTATTACATAATCTATTAATCATTTTCATTTTGATTAAGGGTCACAGCAAAATATTGGAATTTTAAATTGTTAATAATTTTCTGTTATAGACAGATGGCTACAGCTTTCAGCTTAGGGTTTTTTGTCGGCTTTGGCTCAAACTAGTAGGCCTAGGCTAACTTTGGTCTAGTGATGCAGACTGATCCAAGCTCAGTAGTGTCTTGTGAAACACTGAGACCCTTGACAGTGTTGAGTTTCGAACATTGCATAAAGTTCTATTAATTGTTTCTGACAATGGAACTTCACAAAATATTTTTTTAAATTTCAGCACTGAAACTACTTATATAACACCTTGTAAACATTTAAATGTTGTTAATAACTAATACAATTAACTGCTTTAATTAATATTTACCAGATTGGTTCATGGTCTATAGAGTAGAGTCCGCAACGTAGTGTCCGTAACGCACAGTGTGTGTAGGCTGGGGTGTCCAGAAAAATGACACATCGCAGGAAACACCCATATTGAAGTTTTTCCCGTTATTCTATTCATCTATTGTCTATAAATATTTTTTACAGAATTTTAAAATGTTATCCTGAGGTCCCTCAAAGCCCCCAACATACCCTACTTAAACTCCCCAGAACTGAAGAGTGAAGACGCCCATGCTCGGATCTTGGAACTTGGGTCCATTGTCGATTTACTCTTTTTATCACAAAAAATTAACGAATAGTCCGATTTGGATGAACTTTTTATTTCTTGTTTCTCTCGATGAGAGCTATATTCTGATAAAATATAGATACTAAATTCATGGTCATTCAAGGTCATTTCAAGGTCATAAGAAACGAAATCGAACAAAAATTGAAGAAAAATGATCAGATCTCAGCCAATAATTGTTGAAATTGGTTAATTCTTTCTTGCATTTCTCGTCTTGAAAAGGGCTACCTGTCATAAGAAACAAGGACACCAAATGTAAGACGATCAAAAGTTATTTAAAGGACAAAAAGGTCAATTTCAGACCATGAATTTTCTCTAAAATTGACCTTTTTGTAATTAATGAATAGAATAACGGGAAAAACTTCAATATGGGTGTTTCCTGCGATGTGTCATTTTTCTGGACACCCCTAGTGTAGGCCTACATCAGTGAACGCACAACATCATTACTTACATGTATCATCGTAACAAAATGCAATTATAACTAAATCAACAGCAATACCTGGCAATTCTAAAATGGTGTTTCAACAGAACTTGCATGCGATAGTTTTTTAAAACACAAAATCAAGATGGTTCATTCACTCAAAAACGTTTATGGAACTTGTTTGTAGAGTCCGAAAAGCAAACGTTTTGATTTAGCTGACAAGATACATTACGGCCAACCCAGTCTAACTAATATCGAGTTAATCTGTGATTGAAGCGGCATCTGGGAAAACTGTCATTTATTTATTTTAAACAGTAATCATCTGTTTGAGCCCGTAAAATTTGATATACTGTCGAATTGCCCAATTGCATGAGTAAGCTAATTTGGATATCCGATACACGGTACATGAAAATACTTAAGTTAAAACGCATAGCGTAATCGCGTTACTGTGACTGGTTAATAATGTGCCTGACGAGAAAGATAACCAAACAATGTGACCATACGTGTACATGTAATTATGTAATTATTGAAACCCTGACATCCGCTTCAGCGCAAATTTTTCTCATGAAATGAGACGAGGCTGCAAGCTCCTTAGTCAAAAGAAAAACATGTTGTGTTCATTTACTTTACTGCACGTGATCTTTGAGCTATTTCTGATGAATGTAAATTATGCATAAAATTGGTTAAAGGCCCACATGTATGTTAATGACTGTAATCGACTTAGAATTGACACTTGTCTATGGATAATCCTAAAAAATGCCACCCTAAATGACGATGATGATAATATGACTGTAATAATCATATTTTTGTCAAGCATATTACACTGAGCTTGTTAGCAACTATAGGGATGATCAAGTTCCAAGACAAAAGCATGGGCGCCTTCAGTCCTGAGAGTTTAAGTAGGGTATGTTCGGGGGCTTTGAGGGACCTCAGGATAACATTAAAAAATTCTGTAAAAAATATTTCTAGACAATATATATGAATAGAATAATGGGAAAAAATAGGGAATAGTTGGTTTCTGCAAGGTATCATTTGTCTGGACACCCATAAAGTACAGCGATGCGATGGAGCCATTGCTCAGTGCCTTAAGATTCGTCCACTGATGGTTCAAGGGCCAACAAAAGTAAATGAGCACCTCAACTGAGTGATACCAGGGGAAACGGGACCTACTTTGACTCGCAACAATGAATTTACCTGGTTTTGGCTCACCTGTTGTTAAATCTCTAACATGCTGTTAGTTAATTTAGTTATGTTATTTGATATTATACTTATGATTTTGAATGCAAATGATTCAATAAACTCAAAACTCAAACTTTAAGCTTACTTACTTATTATGGTGTATAGGTCATCCGTAAAGGACGTTCGAAAGAAACAAATCTACTTCTAACCCCTTCGTCTTTGTTAGTCAGAAGTTGGCTGAGTTTTCAAAAACTCAATTAAAGTAATCCATTATCCAATTTGAATAACCATAACAACGACCATAAAACACATAGGCTATTTTATTGCTTCAATCTGCAATATAACATCATATAGTAAAGCAATATACAGTATTTATGGTCAAATTGAAAGCATTGGGTGATAAACCCTTAAGGGACCGAATTCCGGCTAGCAGGGTTACCCAAGTACAACAGAGATAGCGACATGTTGTGTGTAGTACAACTAAATGTTATATAGCTTAACTAGTTAACTAAGATTAAAAAAATTACAAGCCATAGGTAAGTGTGTGTCATCACCGAGTAATAAGAACATTTCCCTAAATCCTTTATGATAGGTAGGTGTGCTTACAATAGCTAGGTAGGAATTAGGTATAGGTTGCCAACAATAAGCGGTGGAGCTTGCACTTGAACATAGAAATACAGAGAATATTCCGGGTGGTTAAAGCAAGATAGTTACAGAGTTTTTTCCTGCTCCCGAAAAAGCTGACTTACTACCACCTCTGTGACCCTCTGTCTTCTGCACCATGAGAATTCCCAGCTACAATGGAACGGTCAACACTACATGTCCCCACAACGAGTCCGACTTATGGCACAAAGAATACAGTAGCCTACAACTGCAGGCCTATTGTAAAGTAAGACTCCAGAGAAACAAGCGGTGAATGCATCTAGCAAATGAATGAGTATCAGTTTATTCCAAATTAATGTTTCTGGTATACATTTGTATATTGTCAACAACAGCATAAATCGCAAATTGCACAGTTTAATTTTAAAGCTAAAAGCAATAAGCGGTGTAAGCATCTAACAAGGAATCATATCAGTTTATATCAAAATCAGGAGTAAAACGTATTTTGGTACACTTTGCATATCGTCAAGAAAATAGCATAGGGCCTGTAAAGTTACATGCACAGTTAATATATAAAGCTCAAGAAAGACAAGTTACGCATGCATCAAACATGGAGTAGTATAATAGGCCTAAGCTACTTTAAAATAACGTATAAAACGCAATATTGGTACAGTTTTCTTGCGTGTCACCAAGACATTAGCACGGCATTTCTATAGAGAGTTAATCGAACAGTAAAGATTTAAAGCTCAAGAAAAACAATCTTTTCAAGCATCAACTCCCGAAGAAATTAAATTTGCTTCAAACTTACATACGAGAAGCATTTTCAGATACAGGTTTACGTGTTTTCACTTATGTAAGTATTCACAAATATGGGTCGAAAGTAAAACAAAGTTACCTTCAGATAGCAGTTTACCAAATTGCATGTTCCAAATACAGCCAGCTAATTACGTGCTCACAAGCATAAGACCAACACCAAGCAACCGATGGTTTGAATATTTGGCTACGAAAACATCTCTTGCAAATTATCTGTCAATACAGCTTTAAAACAGCAGTTTTGTTGACCATGAATATATAAATTGATTCAAACTCTAACAATTGCACATGCGAATACGTATTAAACGTAGCTTGTGACTTGATTTTTGCACCAGGAACGAGTGCAATGGCATCTGGATTGAGTTAATATTATCTTACATTCTAGCTGTATTATACCATGCCCATCGGACTGTTCAAACCTGGCAGCCAGTGGCAATTATAAGAAATAATTCTTCCTCGCGCTGAGGAAGATTGCCTTGCACATTGCTTCGCAAGTCAAGACTATTCACGAATATGCGACACAATGGTCCATCCGTAACAAACTTGTTCAGTGATTCTGCTGTTGCGTGTTCAACTTCATGTAGCTACCCTGGGCATATTGTTTGCAAACATGCGTCTCTGTCATCAAGCAAAATAATTTGTTAAGCAGGAAGGCATAAGACAAATCTTGCAATGCGCTTGCTCCATTCTGGGGCGTTGAGTTGCGTCTATTGATGACTCATAGGCCTACAAAAGGAAATGAACCCCTCACCCAAGTCCCACCAAGGGAGGCGGAACCTTTACGGTACTTCTGAATAACAGAAGGCCTAAAATGAACGTATTCAAATAGATACATAGGTCGTCCATAAAAGACGTTCCCAACAATTATCTACTTTAAACCCCTTCGTCTGTATAAGTCAAAAGTTGGTTGAGTTTTCAAGAAGTCAATTTATTGAAGTAATCTAAATTCGAATAGTCGACTCCAGGTCAACCTCATTTAATTCTAGAGTCAAGTGGACCCCACTGACTGATCTAGGTGACTGCCAGGTCTAGTTGGTATTATACAAATAGATTGTCTGAATAATGTCATGATAGAGTTATTAGTCTACCTTAACACAAAATGTTATGAGTTTAAAACAAAAACGTCAACATAATAGACAATTTTCTTAAATCAAGCATGAATCATAACCTCAAACAGAGGACATGCAAACCATTCGCACATCAAATCGTTCCATTTAAAGCTAAGGTTTTTATCTATGGTTGCACATGCTTCTCCAAAAGTCCCACAGTTAGGTTCTTGAGGAGCCCAGTTGGTGTATTGTATGGGAAAAGTCGTTCCGTTGTTCGATGTCCATTCAATCGCTGAGTCGCAATCGGAGATATTCCCTCGTCTACCACCAATCCAAAATTGATTTAGCACAAATACTCCATCTTTGTGCGGGCATTCTAAAAAAAGCATACTCGTAACTATTAGCCTACAAACTGAAATAATATTGTGGTGCTCTGTTAGGCATATGCGGCAGTCGCTTTGAAAAAAAAGAAAAAGAGAGAAAGTGAGAGAGACATAGACAGAGAGAGAGACAGAGAGAGAGAGTTGAGAGAGAGAGAGAGAGAGAGAGAGAGAGAGAGAGAGAGAGAGAGAGAATTAGAAACCACTGGTTCATAAACCAAGTATGCCACCACCGAAGGTATTGAAGATTTAAGATAGATATTTTGGCGTGGCGTTATAATGCAGAGAATAGTATAAATTAAATATTTTATAAAATAAATAAGGTGGTTTTACCATGATCTCGGAGTGTCTCAGCAATAATCCTCTGTTCTCGACTGCTGTTGATTATGGCCAGCTGTGCGTTGTTATGTAATCGTCTGCACCTTTGTTGAGCCGTGTTCCAGTCTGCTCTTCCACTGAGAACGGCGTAGCACTTAGGAAATCCAGTGGCACCATATTTGAATCCAGTTGGACAATGGCGACTGAAGCAGAAGCAGAGTCACGACATGGTGGTTACATTTTGTTTCAGAAACTTTTGTCTGAAATAAGCTCCAATTAAATAATATTATGTCTGGAAACTCCCTATGGCACGCGCAGCGAATAAGCTGGTGCCCTGCTCTTCGTTCTTAAAAGGTACTTTATAGATTTCGAAATTAGGATTATATGAGCTGAGAGCGAGACAGAGACAGTGGGGTCCGAGACCGAGACGAGACATAAGGTCCGAGACAGTTCAGGACAGTTCAAGACAGTGGCGTAACGAAGGGTTTCAGCGCCCTGTGGCAAGGGTTGATGACTGCGCCCTTTTAAAATCTTTTTGTTGACTTTTAATCGTTATTTTTATAGTACTTTGTACCACTGAAAGCTAATTTTGCGCCCCTCTGGTGCTGCGCCCGGGGGCAGCTGCCCCTCTGCCCCCCTTTGATACGCCACTGGTTCAAGACGAGTGAAATGAACATTGGATTCAAATCACGAAACAATGTTTCTCTCAACTTTTGAAGTCTAATACCAGGGACAAGTCGCTGAAATCAGCCGATCACCTGAATAGCATAAACTATTCGGAAATTAAACATTTAAGCCATCCTGAAATCTTCTAAATGTTTCTAAAATTTAAACCAACAAAATTCCATATATATATATATAATATATATATATAGGCTGTATACTTGTATAGCCTATTATTTAGCGACATAGGTCACATCACCTTGAGAAACTAGATGATGTTCCAAGAGTTTCGCTTATGTTGGCTTTACACCAGCGGCCATTATTTAAAACTTCAGAGGAATTTAAGCACAACACTTCAGAGGAAGTTAAGCACAAAAGACCTCAGCTACTATGCTACTAGGCTAGTCTCTATCAGCAAATCGAGCACTATTCAGTGAAGATGAAGTCGGTTCTTAATGAACTGTTATATCCGAAACAGAAAGACAATTTATGTATAGGCCTAATGTGAGTCTCCGAAATGTCTAAACGCCATAAAAACGTCCCTGCCAGCATTTCCACTGGCATTTAATGGAACCGGTATGTGCTTTATATTTGTCCCATATCGTGATATTGGTCCCATATTAGGTTCCATGTGGGCAATGAGCATGCTAGCAGAGGTAATATTATTATTGATACAAGCTTAACCCGCTTGTAGAAAAAGAGGTTTTATCTGTGTCACAACACATTCGGCTCTGGCAACCTTCTGCTTGGCTCATGTTTCCAAAAATGTTTATGGCAATACAGGGCAAGGAAGAACTATTAGATTTTAGACTGCTCCCAGCGAAGTCCGCTAATGATGATTCCACATGCCGTCTGACTGAAGTTGATGTCTAAGGCACAGGTTTACTCAATATAATACGTGTTCCGAATTTAGATGTGGACCTACGCAGTGTTCTTATATGACCTCATTTCCCTACACGCAATCGGATTTATCACGCCCTATTTGCAACACCCTTATTTGAGACCATAGGTCAACTCATTAACGCCATTACTCAGGCCTGTCAGTTTGTGAAATATTGCTTACTTTGCTGCGGGTCCATATGATAGAGATTTATAGACTTTTCTGTCACTGGCTTTCACATCCATCATCTACGTTTTACTCGCCTAATTTCAACTCTTAGTAAGTAGTTTAGTTGAAAACACTACGGTTTGTATGCTCCTAATGCTATTGTCTCTGCTGCCTACTGTAAACTATCACTTTAAACAAGTCGACAGTTGGTTGAGTTTTTAGCAAGTCACTTTGTTACAAGATGTCGACCTTAAGTCTTCGTGAAGTTATTTTACAGTCAATTCTGGTCAGGTAGGTTGGCTGATCTAAGTGACTGCTAGGTTACTGCTAGGTCTATTTAATAGTAGGCCTATAGGCTACAATAATAACATTGTCAAAACAATCTTGTGAAAGATTAAGCAGCATAAACTATTTTTGTGTGTAGAATAAACGTTCAAAAACTGATAATTTGCTGAAATCAAACATGACTCGTAACCTCACGCAAAGGACAAGCTGTCCACGTTCACATAAAATCATTCCACTTCGAGGCTGTGTAGTGTGTATTTATTCAGTGACGCAGTTGTCTCACTTTGCTTTGCACGGCTACTGTAGGTTCTCCAGAAGCCCAGTTGCTGTACATGGGAAACATGCGGATGTAAGTTACCTAGATTTTGTCACTGAATCTGAGAAAGAACCTCATGTAAGGCTGGCCAAATTTAGCAAGGTCACCTCTTTCCTTTATCTAAATAATTATCTAAATAATAATACCAAGTAAATGATTGGCTTGCCAGATCACACCAATTTGAATTCATGAAATTAATTCAAGTTTCTTGTTAGTTTATAATCTTAGGACTTCACATTTACCTGGGTACGTTGCGGCCTTGCACTTGGATTTCTTTCTTCTTCTCCACACCCTCCATTTGCAGTTGTCTTTTGATTTCCTCCATTGAGTCGTTCATAAATGTGTCGTGACGTTCGACGCGATCCTCCAGACGTGCGACTTGAGTTTTAAGATTCTGAAATTCTGATTGAATACTTTCAGTTAAAGCAACCAATGCATCGCTGTAATACTTCTGGAGGTTTTTAACAGACCCAGAGAACCCATTAACTGTGTATTGTTTATCATTTTTGCAGCCACCAGCGGCACTCTTCCCTATTACAAAAATGTTGCCGAAATTAATTATAAGCAACAGCACAAGAGCACAGGAAGACTTCGACATTCTCACAGTTGTGGTTCAAAAGCGTCCTGAAAGTTTAGGACACAATCACAGACACGTAAACTGGGAAAATGAACTGGTCAGAGTACTGCAGTCGGCGTATTTATAGCCTACACTCCAAAATTTCTAGTTGCTTATACACACTAATTAATTATTATCAGACTATGTAATTTTCATAACCACTGCGGGCATCTAAATGCCACACTCATGACCAAGCATAGTACACACACCCAAACCCACCCACACACCCACACACACACACACGCACGCACACACACACACACACACAACCACTTGTTTACTTCACATCTTCACGCATTCAAAACATTTCGCAGAAGTCTCGAACGCACGAAAGCGCACAATTAACCCCAACGACAAGGCAAAAGAACTCACTACTCTCATATCTGTCACCACGATCAACGTGTTGCTGCCACTACTCATCACTTATCCACTATACAGCTTTTCCATTTCAAGACTACTCTGGAAAGCCGTTAACTCTCTTCTCTCTCTTCACTACCAAGCTATCTACCCTCTCCCTCTATCGCCAATACCTGTTGCACACGTTTCTCTGATAAAATCTCATCCCTTCGCTTCTCCTTGCAATCCCTACTCGATTCTCATTCCCCTCTACGTCTTCCTCAAGCATCGAACCCGTGCCTCTTAGCAATCCCACTCCTCTGCCTCTGAGTATTCTCTCCTAACTCATCTTCCAACCTCAAAATCAGAAGTTCACGTCTCCTAAATTCTCTCTCCAACAAACAATGTTAACTAGATGGTGATTATTTCAATCAATCAGGAACGCGGACAGAGGCGCACTCTGTCCTAGTTGCTGTTATCACCAAAATAATCACTATCTCTCCCCTACTTGTCACTTTCCCATCGCCTTCACGTTCTCTCTTGTCATTCGCATTCTAAAAATGCTATTTGACAAGGAAAACCTCTATGTAGCGATAGCGCATTGGATAAACACTGGCTTTGAGAGGGAGGTAAGATCGAGATCCGTAGGCGGACAGCTATTAGCGCCGTGTATTGCATGTCTGTTCTGTTAGTGTTAAGATTTAGTCTTTTGTCATTTGTGTTCTTGCGAATTGTTTCAATTGTAACTGTACACTGTACCGGCCGGAGTCAACCGGATCGTTTCCATAAAGAATATTAAAAAAGTGGACATTTGCACCAACGTCCGGACACAATTTGGATCAATCCGGGACACAGGACTCACAAGGCCAATTCCGGGACTGTCCCGACGAATCCGGGACGGTTGGCAGCCTTACTGCTGAAGTGTGTTTATCCGCAATATTTTAGGCCCTATCATTTTAGGTCACGGTATTATGCCATAAACCAAGCAACTAGCCTATGGACTGAAGTGGTTGATGGAGATAGGTCTAATTACCGTGGTTATTTAATGACTAACATGTGATGCTTTGCGGGTAAGATAACAGAAATAACAAGTGTTTCTGCGGAAATGCCAGTGACCTGGTTAAGGATTTCGAAAGGACACTTCAAGGGTCATAATTATATAATGTAGGCTATGACGTATCATTTGACAATCCAGCACGCTAGCCACGACACTTTCGAGCGCCCCAAATTATCATATGCAGGGTATGATAGAAATGGAGGATTATACGCACATATAATAATTATAGGCCTAGCATGATTTAATAGGCCTATAAGTATATATATATATTCATATAATAAATGGAAAATTTCACAGGGTCCATGATGTTTTCGAAAGGACACTTCTCATAATTATATGATAGCTTGGAAGCATTACTTTCGATCCCGAGATCCGAGACCGACAGGCGAGGATTAGCGAAGTTACAGCGTGTAGATTAAGGAGTGGTTGCAGACTTTGAGGAAGGCATGGCATTGCTTCCTTCATTTGTAAGATTTATAACGATCTCCCAAGTTTGAACACTTACAAGATAGACTCTGATCATGTGTCCGGTAACTCAAAATTCGATTCTCGCCCCCATTGGATGGTTATTTAGGTCAGGCTAATACTGTCAACGAATAAGATGCCGTCTGTTCTTGAAAATATGAATAAATAGACTAATGAATCGTATGCAGAAATGGGTCAATTCAATAGCAATCAAAACAATTAATTAAATAAGGAACTAGTTAGGCTTAAATGTCTTATCAGAACCAAATTGGACCAGCACCTTATCTGATTAATTTAGATCTATATACTATTGGAACCTAAGATACCTACCTCGTTGCAGTAGACTGATTTCTTGTAGCTCCCATCCTACACTTCCAGTGTTCAGCTACCACAGAGTCCTGACGATGTACATGTATATGATTCACAGCGCTGAATCGGCGTAGGTATTTCTGAACCGGTCGTTTCTTGCCGAATCGCACCGTACAATTCAGCAACAAGAGTTCTTTAGAACAAATAGTGTTCCTTCGAACAAACAACGTTCCTTCAATACGTTGAAACGTTATTCGCGTAAGTAGTGCATGTGTTTATCGACACCGAACCTACGACACTGTGATTATGCTAAAGTTCTATAATAGGCTACGGTGCTTTGAGCAATCCCGTGCATGGTTCGTATTGTCCCATGCTTAACTCTTTACTTTCTTCACAAAATGTCTTCCCGTTCGACCGATCAGTTCGACAACTATTTCCGTCACTCGATTAACTGATCCTCACATCGAACTTTAATTGTTAATTCGATCGATCAGGAAAAATCTGCCGCTAACGACTCGCCCTTCCAAATCTCTCAACCCTCTTACGTAAATTCGTCAGCTAATCACTGTCTAACCGTCCAAATTATCTCTTTCCTCCTCACACCTTTCTTTTCAACCGATCCTTAATCTAGGCTGCGTGAAGAACCTCCACCAGTTCGTTCTTTAGAACGAACTGGTGGAGGTCTCCGTCCGTCGTTCATCCTCTCTCATCTGTCAATCACCAGCAACGTGCCAATTGTGGACTCGATTTGATATAGCGCCAGTAATCAGGCTTATAACCTGACGTGACCTTTCTGTAGCGCTGAGGAAATTTCGGAGATTTGCATTACATTAGAGTATGCCTGGTAGATGTTGTTTTTACTAATTAACTTTAATATAGGAATGACGGAAAGAACATTTGGAGCAGAGACCTCAAAAGTGAATGTAATGTAGGCCTAGATTTCTTTCCATTTGCTTTACCTCCATCTGCATCATCTAACAGACTAAGCTGTAATGAGTACACTGACTGTACACTATCGGTGGGAAGACGAGACCGCTAAGGAGAGGACTGGCCACCCGCCCTCATATGCCGAGGATAAGAAAATTAAGTCGCTAAAATTGATACCTTTGGCTGCCCCTTGGATGTGTGTGTGTCTGTATGTGCGCGCGCGCGCGTGTGTGTGTGTGTGTGTGGATGTGTGTTTGTGAAGCTTGAATATTTCTTGCAAATCCAGGACCAAGTCACAAGCAACTTCAGCTGTCAATAAACTCTGGCCCTGAGTTATTCCTTGCATCCTCTTTACCATGTCTGTACACCAAAATGCAGATAGCGGATAGCAATTTGTCAATGAAAGAATATTCTTATCTTCCTGCTTGCTGGTGTTGAATAATTCCTTAAATACTGGTCTAGGCCACAGGCAACGTCTGTTTTCACTGTGCTGTGGCCTCTCTAACAATCTCTTTTTTGCAGGAATTTCATATCTGTATAGTTAAATCTGTATTCTAATAATTATGTAAGCTTAATATCTGGAAACTTCCGAGGGGATTTAGGCACAAAAGCCGAGTAAACAACTTGACCCATTCTGTTACTAAGCTTGCCTCTTTCATCAATTTGAGCATTGTTAGCGTGCTGATGAAGTGATTTTTAATGAACTATAACAACTATTATAATTATGAAAAAATGCAATGCCGGAGCAGAGGATGGATTAGCAGGAAACATAAAATGTAAATATAATGTAAATCTCACAAATTTCTAAGAGCCACACAAAAGTCGCGTTGCTGGCAGCATTTCCATGGACATTAGATGGAACTCGTATGGGCTTTATACTTGTTCCATATGGGACATGGGTCCTATAATTGGTTCCATTGGGCAAGCTAGCAGAGATATTGGATACCAGCCTCACCCGCATACAAAAAACAGACGTTATCTATTACAGAACGTATTATGGTATTCTTCTCTGGCATCCTTCTGCTTGGCTCAGAATCATTTCCAAATTTTTTTTATTGGGACTGGTTACATCAACTCGAACTCGTCGTGTCTTGGACCTTCTTCTTCGAGCAATCTTCCGCTGCACGCGCGTACAGTTGCATTTAACTTTGCTCAGCAAACATTTTCTAGTTGCCTTCAAAAGCATTCAGATCATTTAGCAGTCATTGATGTAGCGCCGGTGTTAGGTACTTAAAACGCGCTATATTGAGTGTCTTGATAATACATACATACATACATGCATACACAGTTTAGGCCCATGTTCTAAATTTCTTGTTTAAAATTATTGAAAACTTCAGCGGGGTATTTAGGCATAAAAGCCTAGTAAGCCACTTAATGTAATATGATGTATGCTATTGCCTTGAGAAACGAACGGAATCGAGACCATACGATCGCTACAAGAAGACGTATATATATATATATTATATATATATAGGCCTATATATATTATTGCCAAGGCTCTCTCTTTGTCTTGTCTTCATCACTTTTGATCGGTGGACTGAGGACTGTATGTTATCAACCCATGCCACCAGTGGCGTTACGAAGGGTTTCAGCGCCCAGGGGCAAGGGTTGATGACTGCGCCCCTTTTAATTTTATTGTTGACTTTTAATTGTTCTGGTCATAGTACTGTGTACCACTGAAAGCCAATTCTGCGCCCCCCTAGGTGCTGCGCCCGGGAACGGCTGCCCTCTCTGCCCCCCCTTCGTTACGCCCCTGCATGACACTTAGGTTTCCTTGAGATCTTAGATCCAGGAACTGTGCCTTGAATAAGCTCCTTCTCCAGACAATATCTTACTCTTCGGTAGGACGTGCCAAACAAATATATATCCAGCTTCTAATTTCGAACTCAGGTCTCCCATTGATCAGAACCAGTCGAAAGCAGTCGAGCAAGAGAGATTGTAAGACAGACTACAGTAGAAAATCAATCCGAAAGAAACATCAGTCTCGTCTAAAAGAAACCAGAGAAATAGCTGAGCAGGGACAAGTATTTACCACTGAATAGAATCCTTTTGGAGCGTCTTGAGAAATCTTTCGTTATGATCGATACTGTCCTTCTTTGGCTTCAATTACATCCTATGGACTAATTTCCTCTGTCTCTATAAGCCTGCGTTCGGAAGTCCCTCTTCTTTTGGCCTTCCTCGAGGTTCTTTAATGGCCATATTCTATACATTATCTTCGCTGCCGACCTAGGATGGATTGTCATTCCTATGGGTGTTGATGTCCATCAGTATGCAGACGACACTCAGGCCTTTGCTCACGGCTCAGCGATTGCTGCTCTTTCATTGGTTGATGCAACATCTGCCCTTAGTCTCTGGTGACTTCCAACCGCCTTCGATTAAACTGTATTAAGACCAAGTTCATTTGGTTTAGCGGTAGTGCCCAGCTTGTTAAGATCGATATCTTTTCTTTGCGTCAGAGGTTTCCGGACGTTCTTTTCTCGTACAAAAT
>JACEVL010000953.1:233187-266006 GCA_020284085.1 Aporrectodea caliginosa
TAGATGATGTTCCAAGAGTTTCGCTTATGTTGGCTTTACACCAGCGGCCATTATTTAAAACTTCAGAGGAATTTAAGCACAACACTTCAGAGGAAGTTAAGCACAAAAGACCTCAGCTACTATGCTACTAGGCTAGTCTCTATCAGCAAATCGAGCACTATTCAGTGAAGATGAAGTCGGTTCTTAATGAACTGTTATATCCGAAACAGAAAGACAATTTATGTATAGGCCTAATGTGAGTCTCCGAAATGTCTAAACGCCATAAAAACGTCCCTGCCAGCATTTCCACTGGCATTTAATGGAACCGGTATGTGCTTTATATTTGTCCCATATCGTGATATTGGTCCCATATTAGGTTCCATGTGGGCAATGAGCATGCTAGCAGAGGTAATATTATTATTGATACAAGCTTAACCCGCTTGTAGAAAAAGAGGTTTTATCTGTGTCACAACACATTCGGCTCTGGCAACCTTCTGCTTGGCTCATGTTTCCAAAAATGTTTATGGCAATACAGGGCAAGGAAGAACTATTAGATTTTAGACTGCTCCCAGCGAAGTCCGCTAATGATGATTCCACATGCCGTCTGACTGAAGTTGATGTCTAAGGCACAGGTTTACTCAATATAATACGTGTTCCGAATTTAGATGTGGACCTACGCAGTGTTCTTATATGACCTCATTTCCCTACACGCAATCGGATTTATCACGCCCTATTTGCAACACCCTTATTTGAGACCATAGGTCAACTCATTAACGCCATTACTCAGGCCTGTCAGTTTGTGAAATATTGCTTACTTTGCTGCGGGTCCATGATAGAGATTTATAGATCTCTTTCTGTCAATTGGCTTTCTCACATCCATCATCTACGTTTTACTCGCCTAATTTCAACTCTTAGTAAGTAGTTTAGTTGAAAACACTACGGTTTGTATGCTCCTAATGCTATTGTCTCTGCTGCCTACTGTAAACTATCACTTTAAACAAGTCGACAGTTGGTTGAGTTTTTAGCAAGTCACTTTGTTACAAGATGTCGACCTTAAGTCTTCGTGAAGTTATTTTACAGTCAATTCTGGTCAGGTAGGTTGGCTGATCTAAGTGACTGCTAGGTTACTGCTAGGTCTATTTAATAGTAGGCCTATAGGCTACAATAATAACATTGTCAAAACAATCTTGTGAAAGATTAAGCAGCATAAACTATTTTTGTGTGTAGAATAAACGTTCAAAAACTGATAATTTGCTGAAATCAAACATGACTCGTAACCTCACGCAAAGGACAAGCTGTCCACGTTCACATAAAATCATTCCACTTCGAGGCTGTGTAGTGTGTATTTATTCAGTGACGCAGTTGTCTCACTTTGCTTTGCACGGCTACTGTAGGTTCTCCAGAAGCCCAGTTGCTGTACATGGGAAACATGCGGATGTAAGTTACCTAGATTTTGTCACTGAATCTGAGAAAGAACCTCATGTAAGGCTGGCCAAATTTAGCAAGGTCACCTCTTTCCTTTATCTAAATAATTATCTAAATAATAATACCAAGTAAATGATTGGCTTGCCAGATCACACCAATTTGAATTCATGAAATTAATTCAAGTTTCTTGTTAGTTTATAATCTTAGGACTTCACATTTACCTGGGTACGTTGCGGCCTTGCACTTGGATTTCTTTCTTCTTCTCCACACCCTCCATTTGCAGTTGTCTTTTGATTTCCTCCATTGAGTCGTTCATAAATGTGTCGTGACGTTCGACGCGATCCTCCAGACGTGCGACTTGAGTTTTAAGATTCTGAAATTCTGATTGAATACTTTCAGTTAAAGCAACCAATGCATCGCTGTAATACTTCTGGAGGTTTTTAACAGACCCAGAGAACCCATTAACTGTGTATTGTTTATCATTTTTGCAGCCACCAGCGGCACTCTTCCCTATTACAAAAATGTTGCCGAAATTAATTATAAGCAACAGCACAAGAGCACAGGAAGACTTCGACATTCTCACAGTTGTGGTTCAAAAGCGTCCTGAAAGTTTAGGACACAATCACAGACACGTAAACTGGGAAAATGAACTGGTCAGAGTACTGCAGTCGGCGTATTTATAGCCTACACTCCAAAATTTCTAGTTGCTTATACACACTAATTAATTATTATCAGACTATGTAATTTTCATAACCACTGCGGGCATCTAAATGCCACACTCATGACCAAGCATAGTACACACACCCAAACCCACCCACACACCCACACACACACACACGCACGCACACACACACACACACACAACCACTTGTTTACTTCACATCTTCACGCATTCAAAACATTTCGCAGAAGTCTCGAACGCACGAAAGCGCACAATTAACCCCAACGACAAGGCAAAAGAACTCACTACTCTCATATCTGTCACCACGATCAACGTGTTGCTGCCACTACTCATCACTTATCCACTATACAGCTTTTCCATTTCAAGACTACTCTGGAAAGCCGTTAACTCTCTTCTCTCTCTTCACTACCAAGCTATCTACCCTCTCCCTCTATCGCCAATACCTGTTGCACACGTTTCTCTGATAAAATCTCATCCCTTCGCTTCTCCTTGCAATCCCTACTCGATTCTCATTCCCCTCTACGTCTTCCTCAAGCATCGAACCCGTGCCTCTTAGCAATCCCACTCCTCTGCCTCTGAGTATTCTCTCCTAACTCATCTTCCAACCTCAAAATCAGAAGTTCACGTCTCCTAAATTCTCTCTCCAACAAACAATGTTAACTAGATGGTGATTATTTTGGTGATAACAGGAACGCGGACAGAGGCGCACTCTGTCCTAGTTGCTGTTATCACCAAAATAATCACTATCTCTCCCCTACTTGTCACTTTCCCATCGCCTTCACGTTCTCTCTTGTCATTCGCATTCTAAAAAATGCTATTTGACAAGGAAAACCTCTATAGCGCATAGCGATAGCGCATTGGATAACACCTTGGCATAGAGAGCGAGAGGTACCGAGATCGAGATCCGTAGGCGGACATGTTTTGTAGGCTGCTATTAGCGCCGTGTATTGCAGGCTGTCTGTTCTGTTAGTAGTTAAGATTTATGTCTTTTGTCATTTTGTGTTCTTGTGAATTGTTTCAATTGCATAATTGTACACTGTAACCGGTTGCGGTTTTGTCAACCGGATCGTTTCCATAAAGAATATTAAAAAAGTGGACATTTGCACCAACGTCCGGACAATTTTGGATCAATCCGGGACACGGGACTCACAAGGCCAATTCCGGGACTGTCCCGACGAATCCGGGACGGTTGGCAGCCTTACTGCTGAAGTGTGTTTATCCGCAATATTTTAGGCCCTATCATTTTAGGTCACGGTATTATGCCATAAACCAAGCAACTAGCCTATGGACTGAAGTGGTTGATGGAGATAGGTCTAATTACCGTGGTTATTTAATGACTAACATGTGATGCTTTGCGGGTAAGATAACAGAAATAACAAGTGTTTCTGCGGAAATGCCAGTGACCTGGTTAAGGATTTCACAAGAATTATTCAAGGGTCCGATATATATATAATATTTCAGCCCACGACCTATCATTTGACAATCCAGCACGCTAGCCACGACACTATCGAGCGCTCCATATTATATATGCATATATGATATATATATACTATTATACTCACATATAATAATTATATATGATTTAATAGTCCCTATAATATATATATATCCATATAATAAATGGAAAATTTCACAGGGTCCATGATGTTTTCGAAAGGACACTTCTCATAATTATATAATGTAGGCTATGCGTAATAATCAGATTAACTTTTCGTATACAAATTATCATAGCAGGGTAGCAGAAATGGAGGATTTCGCCATCGAAATTGCCTAGCATAGTTGTGAGTAATGTAAGTCGAATAGTATGATGTTTTCATGGAAATTGCTGAGTTTGCAGTAACTTGGATATGATAGCTTGGAAGAATTACTTTCGATCCCGAGATCCGAGACCGACAGGCGAGGATTAGCGAAGTTACAGCGTGTAGATTAAGGAGTGGTTGCAGACTTTGAGGGAGACATGACATTGCTTCTTTCATTTGTAAGATTTATAACGATCTCCCAAGTTTGAACACTTACAAGATAGACTCTGATCATGTGTCCGGTAACTCAAAATTCGATTCTCGCCCCCATTGGATGGTTATTTAGGTCAGGCTAATACTGTCAACGAATAAGATGCCGTCTGTTCTTGAAAATATGAATAAATAGACTAATGAATCGTATGCAGAAATGGGTCAATTCAATAGCAATCAAAACAATTAATTAAATAAGGAACTAGTTAGGCTTAAATGTCTTATCAGAACCAAATTGGACCAGCACCTTATCTGATTAATTTAGATCTATATACTATTGGAACCTAAGATACCTACCTCGTTGCAGTAGACTGATTTCTTGTAGCTCCCATCCTACACTTCCAGTGTTCAGCTACCACAGAGTCCTGACGATGTACATGTATATGATTCACAGCGCTGAATCGGCGTAGGTATTTCTGAACCGGTCGTTTCTTGCCGAATCGCACCGTACAATTCAGCAACAAGAGTTCTTTAGAACAAATAGTGTTCCTTCGAACAAACAACGTTCCTTCAATACGTTGAAACGTTATTCGCGTAAGTAGTGCATGTGTTTATCGACACCGAACCTACGACACTGTGATTATGCTAAAGTTCTATAATAGGCTACGGTGCTTTGAGCAATCCCGTGCATGGTTCGTATTGTCCCATGCTTAACTCTTTACTTTCTTCACAAAATGTCTTCCCGTTCGACCGATCAGTTCGACAACTATTTCCGTCACTCGATTAACTGATCCTCACATCGAACTTTAATTGTTAATTCGATCGATCAGGAAAAATCTGCCGCTAACGACTCGCCCTTCCAAATCTCTCAACCCTCTTACGTAAATTCGTCAGCTAATCACTGTCTAACCGTCCAAATTATCTCTTTCCTCCTCACACCTTTCTTTTCAACCGATCCTTAATCTAGGCTGCGTGAAGAACCTCCACCAGTTCGTTCTTTAGAACGAACTGGTGGAGGTCTCCGTCCGTCGTTCATCCTCTCTCATCTGTCAATCACCAGCAACGTGCCAATTGTGGACTCGATTTGATATAGCGCCAGTAATCAGGCTTATAACCTGACGTGACCTTTCTGTAGCGCTGAGGAAATTTCGGAGATTTGCATTACATTAGAGTATGCCTGGTAGATGTTGTTTTTACTAATTAACTTTAATATAGGAATGACGGAAAGAACATTTGGAGCAGAGACCTCAAAAGTGAATGTAATGTAGGCCTAGATTTCTTTCCATTTGCTTTACCTCCATCTGCATCATCTAACAGACTAAGCTGTAATGAGTACACTGACTGTACACTATCGGTGGGAAGACGAGACCGCTAAGGAGAGGACTGGCCACCCGCCCTCATATGCCGAGGATAAGAAAATTAAGTCGCTAAAATTGATACCTTTGGCTGCCCCTTGGATGTGTGTGTGTCTGTATGTGCGCGCGCGCGCGTGTGTGTGTGTGTGTGTGGATGTGTGTTTGTGAAGCTTGAATATTTCTTGCAAATCCAGGACCAAGTCACAAGCAACTTCAGCTGTCAATAAACTCTGGCCCTGAGTTATTCCTTGCATCCTCTTTACCATGTCTGTACACCAAAATGCAGATAGCGGATAGCAATTTGTCAATGAAAGAATATTCTTATCTTCCTGCTTGCTGGTGTTGAATAATTCCTTAAATACTGGTCTAGGCCACAGGCAACGTCTGTTTTCACTGTGCTGTGGCCTCTCTAACAATCTCTTTTTTGCAGGAATTTCATATCTGTATAGTTAAATCTGTATTCTAATAATTATGTAAGCTTAATATCTGGAAACTTCCGAGGGGATTTAGGCACAAAAGCCGAGTAAACAACTTGACCCATTCTGTTACTAAGCTTGCCTCTTTCATCAATTTGAGCATTGTTAGCGTGCTGATGAAGTGATTTTTAATGAACTATAACAACTATTATAATTATGAAAAAATGCAATGCCGGAGCAGAGGATGGATTAGCAGGAAACATAAAATGTAAATATAATGTAAATCTCACAAATTTCTAAGAGCCACACAAAAGTCGCGTTGCTGGCAGCATTTCCATGGACATTAGATGGAACTCGTATGGGCTTTATACTTGTTCCATATGGGACATGGGTCCTATAATTGGTTCCATTGGGCAAGCTAGCAGAGATATTGGATACCAGCCTCACCCGCATACAAAAAACAGACGTTATCTATTACAGAACGTATTATGGTATTCTTCTCTGGCATCCTTCTGCTTGGCTCAGAATCATTTCCAAATTTTTTTTATTGGGACTGGTTACATCAACTCGAACTCGTCGTGTCTTGGACCTTCTTCTTCGAGCAATCTTCCGCTGCACGCGCGTACAGTTGCATTTAACTTTGCTCAGCAAACATTTTCTAGTTGCCTTCAAAAGCATTCAGATCATTTAGCAGTCATTGATGTAGCGCCGGTGTTAGGTACTTAAAACGCGCTATATTGAGTGTCTTGATAATACATACATACATACATGCATACACAGTTTAGGCCCATGTTCTAAATTTCTTGTTTAAAATTATTGAAAACTTCAGCGGGGTATTTAGGCATAAAAGCCTAGTAAGCCACTTAATGTAATATGATGTATGCTATTGCCTTGAGAAACGAACGGAATCGAGACCATACGATCGCTACAAGAAGACGTATATATATATATATTATATATATATAGGCCTATATATATTATTGCCAAGGCTCTCTCTTTGTCTTGTCTTCATCACTTTTGATCGGTGGACTGAGGACTGTATGTTATCAACCCATGCCACCAGTGGCGTTACGAAGGGTTTCAGCGCCCAGGGGCAAGGGTTGATGACTGCGCCCCTTTTAATTTTATTGTTGACTTTTAATTGTTCTGGTCATAGTACTGTGTACCACTGAAAGCCAATTCTGCGCCCCCCTGGTGCTGCGCCCGGGAACGGCTGCCCTCTCTGCCCCCCCTTCGTTACGCCCCTGCATGACACTTAGGTTTCCTTGAGATCTTGATCCAGGAACTGTGCCTTGAATAAGCTCCTTCTCCAGACAATATGTACTCTTCGGTAGGACGTGCCAAACAAATATATATCCAGCTTCTAATTTCGAACTCAGGTCTCCCATTGATCAGAACCAGTCGAAAGCAGTCGAGCAAGAGAGATTGTAAGACAGACTACAGTAGAAAATCAATCCGAAAGAAACATCAGTCTCGTCTAAAAGAAACCAGAGAAATAGCTGAGCAGGGACAAGTATTTACCACTGAATAGAATCCTTTTGGAGCGTCTTGAGAAATCTTTCGTTATGATCGATACTGTCCTTCTTTGGCTTCAGTACATCCTCGCGGACTGTTCCCACTCTGTCGTCTTATAAGCCTGCACGTTCCGTCTGGTCCCCTCTTCTTTTTGGCCTTCCTCGAGGTTCTTTAATGGCCATATTCTATACATTATCTTCGCTGCCGACCTAGGATGGATTGTCATTCCTATGGGTGTTGATGTCCATCAGTATGCAGACGACACTCAGGCCTTTGCTCACGGCTCAGCGATTGCTGCTCTTTCATTGGTTGATGCAACATCTGCCCTTAGTCTCTGGTGACTTCCAACCGCCTTCGATTAAACTGTATTAAGACCAAGTTCATTTGGTTTAGCGGTAGTGCCCAGCTTGTTAAGATCGATATCTTTTCTTTGCGTCAGAGGTTTCCGGACGTTCTTTTCTCGTACAAAATCCGTGATCTTGGAGTTGTCCTAGACCGGGATATCTCCCTGACTGATCATGCTAACCCTGCCTGCCGTTCAGGCGTCGACCATCCACTTCAGCCCCGTATCATCCGCTTCTTCCTTCAAGCTGCGGTTTCAACTCCGTGTGACAAACCTTGGGAAATATTTACGTACAGATGCCAATGTCACCAAGCAATACAATTTGGCAATGGCATAAGTTGGGAAGCAAGTGACAAGTCATCTGATGTCCTGCATGGATCCATGCCTTGTGCTTTAGAATTCTTCCATTGATGGCTCAAAAGCCGATAAAAGTAAAGGGCACCCCCATAAGTCCCGCTATGGGGAACTAAACCTCAAGTTACTAAATAACAGTAATACTGACGGATGCTAATTGATATAAGTTGTCCATACAGTCGTTCACAAAAAACGATCTACTTTTAACCTCTTCCTTTGAATGAGTCAGAATTTATTTGAGTTTGCCATAAGTCAATTGAAGCTTAGAATAAGCGACTTATAAGTCGCCCTGATATAAATGACTTCCAGGTCTAGTTTACATAATGCAAATACATTATCTGAACAATGTCAAGATAGATCAACTAAGCACAAACTATTTCGTAGGTGGCTATGAATTTAAATAGGGCTGGTACTGATTAAAATAATTTTAATCGATTAATCTCCTAAATTTAATCGAGATTAATCGATTAAATTCGATTAATTTGGCCAATATTACATAAAGCGTGAAAAACTGTTTACACTGCAAAATGCTTCAATCATTCGACATGCTAAAGTTCAAATTGTCAAACTGAGAAAAAGTCAGTTGTAATTACCTTCTATCTACAAAAATCTTTAATAATATCGCCAATTTCAACTTTTCTCTCAGCATTTACCTTAAATGCAAAATGATCGCTTAATTTTCCACTCAAATGTTTCACATTAGTACTGTTTTCCATTATTGTTTATTCCGGAATTAGGTCGGTTGACGTCATAAAATAAGGAAAAAATTAATCGATAATTAATCGAACAAGCCAAAATTAATCGATTAAAACTTTAACGATTAATCGATTAATTAATCCTTATAATCCGCAGCCCTAAATTTGAAGTCAAATTTAAGCATTGCACACAATTTGCTGAAATCAAGTTCGAACAGTAACCTCACACAGAGAACATACAGACCATGTGCACATCAAATCATTCCACTTTGAGGCAGGGCTCTTTTGCATAGCTACACATGCTTCAATTTCGTTATTTCCACAGTTAGGTTCTCCAGGAGCCCAGTTGCTGTGTTGTATGGGAAAAGTCGCACCGCTGTTTGATGTCCATTCAAACGGTGAGTTGCAATCGGAAATATTCCTTCGTCTAGCACCAATCCAAAATAGTAGGAATGCAAGTAATTTGAATGGATATAATTTGAACAATTGTTATCCGAACATCGTGCCCAATATACTAAATTGAAAGTAATCATCCACTCTACTACTGTGTCAAATCTTGCACTGATATTCGGCACCGTTGTTATAAAATTTCCGTGCGGCGCACACCTCTCGATTTTGAATATAAGTATTAAATATCATGGCGCCGCTCACGGAAGAGGATAGAATTTTAATCCGAATTTTAAGAGCAGAAAAAGGATTTAATGCACATCAGATGATGATAGAATTCCCTTCTAGAAAATGGAATAAATATGCTCTACATCGATTGATTAAACAAATTGATGCTACGGGAACTTCTAACAGCCGCAACTGTGGTCGCAAACGTTCTGCGCGCACAGCAGCGAACATTGCACAAGTCCAAGAGTTAATTTGCAGCCAAGACAACAATCCAGGGACGAGTAAGAGTCCGAGAGAAATTAAGCGTGCGACCGGAATTTCACGCAGTACAGTTAGGCGCATTGCCAAACATGACCTCAACCTCAAAGTCTATCGTCCAAGTGAGGTTCAGAAATTGTCTGATGCCGATTCGATAAAACGTATAGCCGCCTGCAAACGACTCAAGAAGCGAATGACAGATGAAAAGATCGACAGAACATGGTTCACAGACGAGAAGATCTTCACGGTTCAGACGCCAACAAACACTCAGAACGACCGTGTGTATGCAAACGTTAGCTTTAAGCGTGAGGTTGCGCCTGCTCGGCTTCTGAAGGGCAGGAAGCACTTCTCGCAAAGTGTGATGGTGTCGTTGGCTGTTTCAAAGCTTGGAAAGACGGCGCCATTCTTTGTTACTCCAAAGGCTAAGGTGAACGGTGTTTATTACTGCGATGAAGTACTCGCAAGAGGACTGCTACGTGATATTCGCCAACTGTCTGGACTTAATGGTTACATCTTTCAGCAAGATGGAGCGCCGGTGTAGGAGGCTGAATGCACTCCCCGTATGAAAAGACTCCGGGAGTGTTTTTATCCTAGTATATAATGACTCTAGAGTTAATCCATACTAGGACAAAAACACTCCACCCAGCGAATAAACACTCCGGGAGTGTTTTCGTTTAAGATCGGACCAAATGACTTAGGGAGTTGATTCTTCCTATGACATATTGAATGGGGGAGTTAATTCTTCCTAGGACATATTCACTGGAGGAGTTAATTCTTCCTAGGACAAATTGACTGGGGGAGATCATTCTTCCTAGGACATATTGACTGGGGAGTTAATTCTTCCTAGGACAAATTGACTGGGGGAGTTAATTCTTCCTAGGACAAATTGACTGGGAGAGTTAATTCTTCCTAGGTCATAATGACTGGGCGAGTTAAGTCATCCTAGGACCATAATTATGACTTGTGGAGTTGATTCTTCCTAGTACAAATTGAGGCGAACATTTAGTATCGTTGTGCGTAAGTTTACTGGCGTGTCACAGTATCTTTTGGCATGCTGCGAGGAAGGTACCATGTTTTCTAGTGACGACACTAACCCTAACCCTGACCATAACCGACTCTCACGACGCCTAACCTTACCCTAACCAACTCTCACGACTACCTAACCCTGACCCTAACAGGCACTCACGAAACCTACGCACTCAGATTCTAAATCTTTACCCACATTGAATGGTGGGGGACTCATTATTACTATCATTATCACTGTGTAGCCGGTATTTGACTGTTTTCGTTTGGAGGAGTTTTTTCCTACTTCTTATCTAAGACTACGCCATTCCATTTGTCCTAGGAAGATTTAACTCCACAAGTCATTTGGTCCCTCGAAAAAACTCCCTCAGTCAATTTGTCCTAGGAAGAATTAACTCCCCAGTCTCTAAGTCCTAGGAAGAATCAACTCCCCCAGTCAATTTGTCCTAGGAAGATTTAACTCCCCAGTCAATATGTCCTAGGAAGATTTAACTCCCCCAGTCAATTTGTCCTAGGAAGAATTAACTCCCCAGTCAATATGTCCTAGGAAGAATCAACTCCCCCAGTCAATATGTCCTAGGAAGATTTAACTCCCCAGTCAATATGTCTAGGAAGATTTAGGAAACTCCCCAGTCAATTTGTCCTAGGAAGAATTAACTCCCCAGTCAATATGTCCTAGGAAGAATTAACTCCCAGTCAATATGTCCTAGGAAGAATTAACTCCCCAGTCAATATGTCCTAGGAAGAATTAACTCCCCAGTCAATTTGTCCTAGGAAGAATTAACTCCCCAGTCAATTTGTCCTAGGAAGAATTAACTCCCCAGTCAATATGTCCTAGGAAGAATTAACTCCCCAGTCAATATGTCCTAGGAAGAATTAACTCCCCCAGTCAATATGTCCTAGGAAGAATTAACTCCCCCAGTCAATTTGTCCTAGGAAGAATTAACTCACCAGTCAATATGTCCTAGGAAGAATTAACTCCCCAGTCAATTTGTCCTAGGAAGAATTAACTCCCCATTCAATTTATCCTAAGAAGAATCAACTCCACTGGAGTGTCAATTCACCAACAGGAGTGTTTTAGTCCTAGTAACAATACACTCCATCGGTCAATTATTCCTAGTAAGAATTAACTCCACGATTCAATATATCCTGGGATAAATAGACTCCGGAGTGTTTAAAAGGGGGAGTCTATTCAGCCTACTACACCGGCGCATCGTTCACGTCATACGGTTGCCTATCTGAACGCTAACGTGCCAGAGTTAATTGAACCGGAGAACTGGCCACCGAACAGTCCGGATTTAAACCCGGTTGACTATTCGATCTGGGGTTGTCTTCAGCAACTGGTCTATCGTGAACCGATACGTGACGTTGAACATTTGAAAGAAGTGATTCTTTGCTGCTGAGCTGAGATACACTGGTGGATTCAGCCATCGATCAGTGATCGTCTCGTGTTGACGCAGTCATTAAAGCACGTGGTGGACATATTGAGCATTTTTTGACTGATGGTAAATTCACTCAAGATATTAATTGTTAGTACTAAGTGATTGTTTAGAATTGACATCTTCAGTTTCAGACTTTTGATTTTTCTTGCAGTTTTATGGCAAGAAAATGGCACATCGAATATTAAGAGCATTATCTCAAAACGTCGTAATAGTATCTCGTAGATATTTTTCCGGAATGATAAAATAGATAATTATCTTCAAACTGATCTATTGGACAAGACTATCAGATAAAAATTGTTCAAGTTATAAGGCGTCGAAGTTCTTGCATTCCTACCAAATTCAGGCTCGCTTAATGTCTAACGTGCCAGAGTTCTCATCAAACGCCGTCGGAATTAGTAGGCTAAATCGACAACCTATATAACAAGCGTCATAGAGGGGATAAACTTATGTAGTAGGGTGTTTTTATGGTACATGTGAAATTTTCAACTCAAAGATTTTTATCGGCCAGGTCAATTTATCATGCCAATTGATGTGTAGACTCCATATCCGAATTTAGAGCCTGATAGGTGAGCATTTAGGACTTGCTCAAGGCGACCGAAATTGTAGGAACCCGGTTGCATTATGATTATAGGCATTCAATTGTCGATTTCAATACATGCCAGCCTTAGACCCCTTCTTTGTGGCCGGTTCCCAACTAATACATATTCATGATGATGGCGTAACTGATCTCTTGTTGTTTATGTCACTGACCTCGTGTTGCAACTGGCAGGTAATGGTGGTTTTTATTAATGCATCATATCGCAGGTAAGATGGCAAAATTGACTAGAAAACGGCTGACATTTGGTTGATAGGCAGTACTGAAGATCACTTCGGTTATGCGAGACTACATACACGAGGAGAAGTTCTCAAGGTGCTGTTCAATTTCTATACACTAAGAAATCAGAGTCTGGATGACATCGTGAAAGAAACGGTGGCTATAGTACTTCCAATTTGGGAAAGAGCTCGGATTCAAACGAGGGCTAAGAATCATGTTTGGAATCAGCTGCGACATCTTCATTAGGAATGGCAAAACCTCAAAAAATATTTCGAGGAAGTCAGAAACTGAAGACGGAAAACGGGATTCTTTCAAGGATTCCCTGCAGGACCTCTTTGACATTGAGCATAGATGCCATGACAATAATTGAGCAAAGATGCCATGGCAATAATTAAGATAGATGAGGTTCGGCAGTTTTTGAAAGCACAGCGTGAAAAAGGACGACGTGGTTCCATGGCAGGCATTGATGTCAAACTTGCAAAGCAAGAAGAGAGAGCACTGGCAAGATCAGCAGCACTTGCAGAGCCTGAGGAACGTTATCGTGATAGCACAGCTGTATATAGCTACGGACGTTTCTCTGTAGGAAAAGTCATCTAAGGAAGAGGCGTCATCAGATAGATCAGAAAAAGAGCCAAAACCTTCGACGTTTGCTTGGCCACCAAAGCGACGAATGGGAACTATCTCTGTAGTTACTCGTGATGTTGAAGCAGATCTAGATCGCACCAAAACCAGCAGCAGGAAGGCCTCTCACATTTTGTCTGCTCTCGCAGCATCCAATCTATATGCAGCACCAGCTGGTGAGTTGATGATCAGTCCTTCAGGGCTCCACCGAGCTAGGAAAGATAACCGTGCAGCCCTAGCAGCAGAAATTCGCGAATCCTTCGATCCGAAGATTCCTCTTACTCTTCAATGGGAAGGCAAGATCATGCCAGATGTTACAGGGACAGGACGAGGGTGTGTTGATCGCCTTCCAATAATGGTATCTGGCAAGGATGTGACCAAGCTATTAGCCATCCCCAAACTCCAATCTGGGACAGCTGCCGTCATTGCAGATGCATGTTTGGCCGAGATCAGAAGTTGGGGATTGGAAGACAGAATCGTGGCCATGTGTTTTGAGACAACGGCAAGTAACACGGGTTGTAAGGGCGACGTATGCATCAAGCTGTAAACCTTTGCATTGGAGCAACTGAGTACTGAATATCACAAAGACGACTACAAAGAGCTACCAGAGCTAACAGTCCACCAAACGGAATAAAGTTCAGGTACCCAGGGGCATTTCACCGCGCGCGTTGGATGGCACGTGCGATCTATGCGATCAGGATGTGGCATTTCAGAGATCAATTTTCCATTCAACAACACCAGAGCACAGAGAGGTCTTCTCGACAATCCTACTCTCAAAAGGTGTGGAATCATTTACTTCGAGTGTCACTTTCTGTGACAACAACTTACGTGAAGTACTGGTTCACCTGTACCTCACCCAATGAAGCCCCAAAGAACGATCTGGAATTCTTGAAGGCAATCCATACTTACCAAGATAAGGAAGTCTCACAGGTCGCCACAACAGCATTTTCCCGACACCTTTGGTATTTGTCGGAGACCAAGGTTGGCCTCAACCTTTTTGACGATGCAGTCACCGTCGACGAAAAGCAGTGCATGGTCTACAGCATGCGAAACAATCAGGAATCTGATCAACATCCAAAATCCTTCCTCCGATACATAATCCACCTACAAAAGCACTACCCGACTTCTTCACCACTTCAACCACCAAAATATTCCAGATCTTCGGATTGGATGACTCTTTTCTTGATCGAGACCCGCAACAATGGGAGTCTGAACAATCATACAATGAGGCAAAGACATCATATCCGCCCTAAGCGTGACGAACGATTTGGCGGAGACACGAGTGGCTCTCATGCAGTCCTTCAACGAAGCTCTTGTCAGAAACGAGGAAGTGAATCAGTTTTGTTCTGCAAATGGTCGAGTACCATCGAAACTGATTCCCAAAAGCACTAAAGGGAATAAGTAAATGACAATTAACCGACAGTATTTTCTTTGATTTTGCCTTATAACTTATGTTTAAGTGCTGAAATTTGTGTTTTATCTTTGAAAATTGCAATGTATCACGTCGGTCTCTAAGTGATAATTCTACCGGGGCTTTGAGCAAGTTCTAAATCTTTTCCGATTTTCCTCTAATTTGGCATTTGACAATGGTTTTCAAGGTGGAACACAAAAACAAACTGGCCGATATTAATTTTGAAACTTCAATTTCTAGACACACCCTATTATGTAGTGTCAATCCAACTAAGATTGGCCATAGCCTATATTGTACCAAATCTATGTAGGTCACTGAGACATAGGAACGTTTTATGGCAAACCAATAAACAAATTTGGAGTTCACCGTTTCTTTGCCCTTGCAGTTGCAAGTCATATTCCGATTGAAACCATTGTCAGGTAGGCCTACCTCATTAAGAAATGGTCTTTTTTCTATCCCACTGTGTGTTAAATTGTGCTTATAAAACAAAGTTTATTGGGCTTTCCGTGTGTTTGATTGCCAGGGCTATATTTCTAGGTGACGTAGTATTATATGAATAATTGATGATTAGAGACTTTGTTCAAGAAAAGACGCGGAGCTTGAGAGACGCCGCGCTTTGTGATCGGTTGTGGCTTTTGAGGACACTGTGCAATGGCCAAAATCATCATCGCATTTGCTTTAAGTTTGAGATAGGTAACAAGGTTCGCAGTGTGAATAGTCAGCAGTTCGTCTAGTGACGTTCAAAAGTTGCTGATTGGGCGATATTTGTAGTGGAACTCCGCCACTAGTCGTAGGCCTACTCTGCTGGTGCCAGTCCCAGGGCTGGATGAAATACAAGACACAGGACGGCGACGCTAGTGATCTTTGTTATCACATTGTGTCGTTAAACTGAAACTACTACTAGATTTGTAGTGGCTATACTTTAAAACGTTTGAATTTATGTTTGCTTTGAGAACTGGTTGTCATAACAAGATTAAAGAATAAAGATGATATTATACTGAAAGAAGTGAAATTTGAAGTAATTTATGAGACTATTGTGACTCTCTAAGAAATATTAGACGATAAGGCACAGAACAGAGCTGAATCCTGGAATTTAGACACTGAAGCTACATTGTTAGTTATTGACAGCTACCAACATATAAGCCCTATACATAGTCCGACTGATAGTTCGGTTACGGCTAATAGTCAGTGAGTCTATACAAGGAGTAGGCCTATAGAGACGGTTTCTGACAACCATATTTTAAAACATTACATTGCTGTCATTAGCTTATTCAAATGTGATGAGTTTCTGTTAATATGTCGTGTTGGAGTCGCACATAAGACGAAGGAAGCGAATGTGTAAAACAGCGTGGTTTCAACTTGTAGATGAACATGAAGCGAACTTTAGAGTGATTGACCTGCGCATTCGATGTTGCGAGAGACGAGGGTTGCAACGACAGAAGTCAAAGACAGCGGCTGGTTCACCAACCACCAAGTCTGAGCTTTTGAAGACGTAAGAGAGATGTTTTAAGTTTTTAACATGTCGCGATATATTATATTCGTTTTATTGATAAAAACAATCTGACAAAAACGCAGAAATGTAGACATTAACCATACGTTTCACAAATAAATAAATAACTGGTTGAGTGCATTATACCTAGATCTCGGAGTATCTCAGTAGTAATCTGTATTTCTTGAGTGTTGATGATAACTGCCAGTTGTGCGTTGTTATGCAACTGCCTGCATCTTTGTTGAGCTGTGTTCCAGTTTACTCTGTCACTGAGAACGGCGTAGCATTTATGAAATCCAGCGACACCGTAGTTAAAGCCATTTGGACAATGGCGACTGAAATAGAAGCAGAGACAAGACGTGGTGGTTACATTTACTTACTTAACTTTAATAAGCTGTGTGCCCAGTGTGGGTGGTTAATATTTTTGGTAGATTGGTATGGTAAACTATCGGTTGCGTTGCGTTGGAACAGCAGCAGGCCTATTAGGGTGGCAGTGAAAAAAGTATTTTTCATAATTCCAGGGACATCCACCAGTTCTGTTCCTATTGGTAGTGGAAACTCGTCTGCAAAATCTTTTTAAAATATTCCATTATTTGGGGGTGCCACATGACAACTTAAAATTTGCATATAACATTATGCGTCATTGAAGCCGTAAAAATCACTCTTTATTATTTTCAGGAGCTGAATGAAAGTTAAACACCTCTAGAGTCTATTATCTGATTACTGTAATAATTATGTTATGAGTGTTATGTACCATGGATTGTTGGATACCTTATTCTCTCACGATTGGTTTTATAAATCAACTGATTAAATAATAAATATATAAATTAGAACAAAATGGAGCTGAGATGTAAATAAATAATTTTAATTTTAAAACAATTTTCTGGACTTCTATACATTTAAGGCTTTCCTAAGCTTAATTATTTATTTTTATCTACTTACACTATCCCACAATATCCATACCGATTTCAAATTAATCCACAATTTTGTAATTCCGGAAAAGCACTTCCTATCAAAAGCAAATAATAATATTTTTCGAAACAAATAATATCTTGCTAAAGTTTGGTCTCAGGTCAGAACATATCATTATAGCCTATTAGAAAATCAGATTATTAGCAACTAACTTATGTACAAGTTTAAATTATTTTGTTAGTTTTTTCAAATATTAGTTTGCAAGAAAAATCTTAAAATACATAATACCCACACTTAGTCTAGTCTAATGTATACAAAGTATCTGATCTCTTTATTTACTTGCTTGTTTTCAGAACTTTTTAATTGGAAACTGACTAGGATTCATTCATTTCATTCCGAGAATTTATACAGCTCCCCTTCAAGGAGCCCACACAGAGGTGTTCAAAGGATGGCATGTTCAAAATCCTCTAGCAGATCTGATACAGAAATCTGCCTTGTTGGATTCCCCAATGACTCAATCAATAGTGCAAGGCTGCCTTCATGAAAACAGACTTACAGGCGTTTTATTTGTTAAAACTCAATGGCAAAACTGTTCGCGAAAATGCACGCATGACAATTATTGGAACAGTTGCGGCTGTTTGAAGTAACGCTCACTTGCCTATGACTACAATGCAACATGCAATCGGGAGGCTTGAGAAGATCTACAGTGAGTGGAGGAATTCACAAACGGCAGCATGGATAGGTGAAGAAACACAGAAAGTCAAAGAGTAAAAGTTTTGTTGAATAATTAGAGTAAGCATTTAATATTTCACATTCTGATGCGGAAGTGTCAAATAAAAATAACGAGGACAGAGCATTTCTGCAGGCTCAGCTTGGAGATGGAAGGATGTCAAGTTAAATGGCACCAGTGGATAACAAGTTGAAGAACAATATGCAGAGAAACAAAAGAGAGACACGATGAAATTAAGGCAAGCATTTATCAAGAGACATTGAGACAATCTATTACTGCTACTCCAACGGCCAGGTCCAACGGTATTAAAACAGCAGCCGAGTTATTTAAATCTGATTCTTCAGATCGTGATAACTGTGATATAGACTGCGTCGAAAACTCTGAGTCTGTTGACGAAGCAGAAACATCAAAGATTAAAAGACCTCGCCCAAAGAATTTGTATGAGTCCGCAAGTAGCAGCAGCTCTTGATCGAATGAAGGTCAGCGATAATAATGCGTAGAAACAGAACAGCATCTAGTTTGAGTGTCAGCAAACTGAACAAAGATGAGTGTGGTGAATGAGAGGACAGAAAGGGGATTGGCACTGATCCGGGAATGCAATCAAATGCTGACCAGGGATGAAGGTATAATCAGGCCATGTTCCAGGTGATGTCCGAGCATCGAAAAAGTTTCCGGACCCCAAGAAGTCAACGGTGACTAAATAGACCACTAAATATTTTAACGGGGATGTTAATACGGCTTATAATCTATTCATAACTCAATATAAAAATGTTTATGACAAATCCTTTCCACAAAATTCAGGGAAGAGTCGAAGTAAACTAATTATAAAAAAACCTTGGGTGACGCGGGGCCTCCTTAAATCGAGTAAGAAAAAGGAGCAGTTATATCTGAAATATATAAAAAATCCTAGTGAAATTAACAGAAACAAATTTGTAACATATCGGAATAAATTTAAAACAATTCGAATAAAAGCTGAGAGATACTATTACGCGACTGAATTTGATAAGTGCAGAAACGATCTTAAGAAAACCTGGAGCCTAATAAGATCGATAGCTAATATGGGACAGCGCGATACAACCATTGTATCGCTTACCGTCAATGGCACTAGGATTGATGATGCGGAAACTATAGCAAATAAACTCAATAATTATTTTGTGAGCATCGCTCAATCTTTGGATGACAAGATACCCGACTCTCTGGGGACATTTATGAAATATATGAAACCCCCTCCATTGCAGTCCTTTGGTTTAATTTTGACATCACCTAGTGAAATCTTAAACCTAAGTCAATCCATACGCACAACGCATAGCAAGGGTATGGACGATATTGACCCCTGTATTGCGAGCTCTAATATTGACTGCATTGCCCAAACGCTTGCCGAGCTAATTAACTGTTCCTTCACTACAGGCGTCTTCCCGCAATCCCTAAAAGCTGCAAAGGTAATACCAGTTTATAAAAAAGGCGAAAGAGACAATCTGACAAATTATCGTCCGATTTCAATCCTTCCTTACTTTTCAAAAATATTTGAGAAAATAATGTATAATAGACTATATGACTTTGTAACGAAAACTGACATCCTTTTTCCCTCGCAGCATGGCTTTCAGTCAGGTCACTCCCCATATATATGTCCTTGTTATCTATGCAAGATAGAATCTCGAATGCTATAGAAAATAATGAATATTCCCTAGGCATATTTTTCGATCTGGCAAAAGCTTTCGACACTGTAAATCATAAAATCCTATTGCATAAATTAGAAAATTATGGTATACGTGGTATGCAGCTCAGTTGGTTTGCCAGCTATTTGGATGGACGCCAACAATGTGTCGAAAATAACGGCAAACGCTCCACTTTAAAAAATATTCTATATGGAGTTCCTCAAGGTTCTAATCTAGGGCCCCTGTTGTTCCTCCTCTATATTAATGACCTCCCGAACGTTTCCAATCGTCTGTTCTTCATCTTGTTTGCCGATGATACGAACGTTTTTTATTCCCACACTTGCATAAACACCCTGTTTCAAATCGTAAACGTGGAACTTGCACTCGTTGCCGAATGGTTTAGAGCCAATAGATTGTCGTTAAACTTGGAGAAAACTAATTATATCTTGTTTAAATCGCATAGGAAAAAAATCCCACTGGGTCAATTCGAGTTAAAAATTAATAATAATTCTCTTACAGCTGTTGACTCTACTAAATTCTTAGGTGTCTACGTTGATTGTCATTTGACATGGAAAGAACACATAGCCTACATTGCATCAAAAATAGCAAAAAATATTGGAGTGATAGCACGGACTGCATACATTTTGCCCTCTAATATTAGAATTAAACTGTACTATTCGTTAGTATATCCATACCTCTCTTATTGTAATATAGTATGGGCTTCCACATATGCTACTAGATTACACAGATTAAATGTTTTGCAAAAGAGAGCTGTCCGTCTGGTTGCAGGGGTTCCATATGGCTCTCACACTGCTCACATCTTCACAACCCTTAAAATTTTAAAAATTGACCAAATTGGCATTTTTCAAATTGGGGAATTTATGTATCGTTTTGACCGAAACCTTCTGCCTTCTATTTACAAACATTACTTTCAACTCTCATCTCAGATCCATCCGTATTTTACTAGAAACTCTAGCTCTTATCGCCGCACCTATGCCCGCACGAATACACGTCTCTTCTCTATTAAATCAATTGGAGTAGTGATCTGGGAAAAAATTCCTATGGAAATTCGCTTATCCCCCAGCATCTGGGTATTCAAAAAGAAATTAAGCACCTACCTTATACAATTTACTGTATTACAAACGACCTTGTCTGACCTTTCGCCTGATTCTTGTGCATGGTAGCTAGTTAAGTATTTTTGTTTTATATTGTATATTGACTCAACTGTGTTGAGCAACTGTTTCAGTTTCGCTTTCCTTTTCTTGTTTTCCTGTTTTTGGTTGATTTAGTTTTTTTCTGTTTTTTTTACTTTAACATTCACTTGGTCACTGCAAGTATGTTTTCAATTATAATCTTTCTTTTAAGGCCACCATTAATTTTCTAATGTAATCTGTAATTTGGTGTCCCTACTTAGCGGGATTCTTTATCCCTTTAGGGCCTCCTTTTTTGTAGCCGTGTTGAAATTTATATGTAAACCTGATGATTTTGTTAATTTGGTTGCAAAATAAACATGTTGATTGATTGATTGATTGATTGATTGATTAAACAAACTGACAAGGTTGAATAATGCTCACAAGTACTATTTTAGACATAACAATTTAAAATTTACTTCCTGTTACACAAAGTACGAACAATATTGATAATATTAAGACACTGTTAGGAATTAACCTAATAAGTGGTTATTATTAATAAGGAATTGATTTTAAATGTTTTATTACAGCAACTATTAAAGATTACAGTGAACTGAATAATAGCGGAACATAAGCAATCCGATTACAATAAAGTTAACTATGACGATGACGACATTGGCAAACTGGAAATAGTAGTAGTAGTAATAATAATAATTATACTGATGATGATGATGATAATAATAATAATGATAATAATAATAATAATAATAATAATAATAATAATAATAATAATAATAATAATAATAATAATAATAACTGGAAATAGTAGTAGTAGTAATAATAATAATTATACTGATGATGATGATGATGATAATAATAATAATAATAATAATAATAATAATAATAATAATTACCTCGGGCAAAAAAAAAAAAAATAATAATAATAATAATAATAATAATAATAATAATAATAATAATAATAATAATAATAATAATAATAATAATAATAATAATTATCCACATACTTGTTCCAACGTATATCTCTAGTCATACAGCGCTTTAACGCTGTTGCAATCTGCGGTACCTTTGCCAGCCTATTGCCCGAGCCCGAGGAGTTCTAACCGTTCCAGACTTTTATCATTTTAATTAATATTGAAGTCCCTGAGAGATCATGTTTACCTCGGGGCAAAACAAAAAAAAAATAAATAAAAATAAAAATAATAATAATAATAATAATAATAATAATAATAATAATAATAATAATAATAATAATAATAATCTTCTCCAGCAGTCTCCGGACTTTTTAGGCCACCTGAGGGATCCTTGATACCTCGGGTAAAAAAAATAATAATAATAATACTTAACTTGAGATTACTTCTTAACTTCTGCCTCCATCTCCGGCTGTTCGACTTCCAATCTCTCTCCAACTTAGACCGTGTCCATCTTCTTCAAATCCCACATTCCGACTGACCTCAGACCTCAAGTCTGCTCTAGGTTCTGCCTCGCCCCAGCATTACCTCATCTTGCCCTTAAACCAATCTCAGGCGTCGGCATAAATTATCAACTCATTAAAAGATTACCTCATCCCATACCTTCACTGTCATTGGCAAGTCGCTTACAACACATATCTCCTCTTCTCAGATTCTGCATTTGTATAGCACATTTCTACTCTGTGATAATATTATCCCAATTGTGCATACGATTCTTGTCTAAAAATTTGAAGACTTGTCATCTAATGTGGCACACCTAAAAGATAGAATATTTTTATTATATTTTGCACACTAGCTTAGTTTATCAAAAGGAACATAACCTGGGGCTGTCCCATCAATTTACTAAAATTAAGCTTTTTGAGCACCACCCTAAGTCACATCTCAAATAATTGTTATCAAACAAGCTTGATATTGCTTCACAAATAGTGTTCAGTATGTTCACACTAGTACCCACACATGTTCTGAGTCTCTGTTTGATGGCCTTGTTGATGAGTTCAAGGTAAATCTTTTCCCCAAATCAACTCCAGGGCGACCTTCAATTCTCTGATCGTTTTTGGCTTTGGTCGCAGATTGTGGTATTTCTCCAGCATAGCTCCCACAGGATGGCAAACGTGATAATCCATCGGGCTCAAATCCGGAGAGTGTGTCTTCATTGGTCCTTCTCAATGAAACCAGGGTAATATATATAATATATATACTTTATTTCGCACAAAGCAGAACAGAGAAACTAAGCAAACTAAGCAGACTAGAACAGAAATACAAAAATACAAAAACTCCTTCCCAAACAGACTGGGAGACAACTCAAACTATTGCTCCTCTCGAAGCATAAACGTAGTGGACCCGCGATCTTACATAATACATGTTGTCTTTTACAGACAAACCATAACCAGAAACTAAATTAATATGCTCATGGCCATAACTGAATGTCAATGACAGCATATGTACTATTATCCACCGTTAGCATGTCTTTAAGAAATTTAAACATAGCAATAACTCTCATAGATTTAAAGTCCAAACTGCCTAAACCTGCAATAAATTCTCTTACTGATTCCCATTTGTGAAAACCAAATATTTTACGATAAACATTATTCCAACAAGCATTTAGTTTACTCAGCTGAGATTGAGAAAATCTCACAGCAACTGAGCCATATCTTAAAACTGGTAAGCTATAAGTCTGCTGTAAGTAAAGCTGCATTAACTCCGACAAACTTGAAGAGTTATTGAAAATATTATTGGAAGCTGCATAAAAATTGCGCATTATGCAGTCTACAGGGTGGCCCAACTCAAAATGTCCCTGCACAAAAAATGCAATTTCTCCGCAACCAATAGAGATTTTTCTACCAAAATTTCAGAATTTACAGAGGAATGATTTTTCAACAATCCACGAAAATTTCACTAAACAATTTGCATAGCTTCAAAAGTTACAGCTGTTTAAATATTCAATTCCATTTTTTCGAATTTCCGCAGATGAGCGGTCCAATAATAGTTATTTCTTTAAGATTTTTTCACAAAGAAATTGTTTTGTAACACCCAAATAATGATCGATGCCGTCATATGACCTCATTACAAGTTGTAAAGAAAGTGTTTATGAAGCAAGCTGTTAATAATTGCATATATTTTAAAATATTTTAAGCGCGTTTGGTCTGCCGGAAAAGAGCGCGATTTTCACGAAAATTCGCCTGGTGGTCGAGAGATCCAAGTTTGCGAAGCACATCATGGTTCTGCTGGCGTGTGTTACGGCGATAAGGGAAGACTGCACTTCATCCCAGACAAGGCTAAAGTAAACGCTCAACTGTACGTTGAAACTCTGTTACCCAGACTCATTGAAGACTGTAAGTCTGGTTTCATTTTCCAGCAGCACGGTGCGCCTGCTCACACGGCACGGTTGGCTCAAGGCTTTATTGTCACCAACTGCAGTGAATTCATTGGCAATGATGAATGGCCACCAAGCTCTCCAGACCTTAACCCTCTTGATTATCACGTCTGGGTAGCTATGCTTGAACGCTACAAGACATTTCATCCCATGCCGAAGAACATTGACGAGCTGAAAAAGTCTTGCAGCGAATATGAGACCAGCTGCCGCAGGACTCAATCAACAAGGCCATACTGAGCTTCACAAAGACTTCGAGCTTGCGTGAAAGCTAGGGGTGGACACTTCGAACATGCTTTGAGAAAAACTGCTCAACAGATTTCTGATTTAGCAATGAAAGATGATTTTAATTGACATTGAAAATTGCAAGTGACTGTCCATTTTTCTTCGGAAATTTGAAAAAATGGAATTAGACATTTAAACAGCTGTAACTTTTGAAGCTATGCAAATTGTTTAGTGAAAGTGTCGTGTATTGTTGAGAAATCATTCCTCTGTAAATGGTGAAATTTTGGTAGAAAAATCTCAATTGGTTGCGGAGAAATTGCATTATATCCGGTGGGACATTTTTTATTGGGCCACCCTGTACATCACAACTCAGTTTACTACCACCACAAAAGATGATTCCCAAGTATTTAATCTGCTCTGACCACTCAACCTTTTTGTGACCTAGGAACATATCTGGTAGGGAAGCCTTGAATCGAGGTCCGAATGCTAAGCACCAAGATTTAGTACAATTAAACGTCAGGCCTAACTGACTACTAACGACATCACAATTATCTAGTAAGGCCTGAAGCCCTATAACCGAAGCCGATAACAAAATGATATCATCTGCATACATGATGCAACCAAGCCAGGACTTGTTAATACAACAACCTAGGCCTGCTGCTTTTGTATCCACGATGAACTTATTAACAAAAACATTAAACAACGAAGGCGACAAAGAACTTCCCTGCCGTACACCACTCTTAACTGCGAATGACTTAGACATACTGCTGTTCCAACGCACTGCAACCGATAGTTTACTATACCAATCCACCAGGATATCAACCACCCACTCTGGACACCCAGACCTTAAGAGGCTGGAATACAGCTTATAATGATTAACACTATCATATGCCTTACTAATATCCAGAGCTGCTGTGAAAACAGTGCTGCCCCTGTCAACAAAAAAATCAATCGAGGAGCGCATTGCAAATAATGCATTAGCACAACCCACACCCTGCTTAAACCCAAACTGCAAATCATCAGACTTAAAATAATCTGCACATATCTTTAATAAAATGCATTCAAATAGTTTTGAAATAACCGGGATAAGAGTGATTGCTCTATAATTATCTACAGAACTCAAATCAGCCAATTTGTTTTTCACCAATGGTATTATAATGCCATTACCAAAAGCCTCTGGCACAAAACCGTGACAAACCATACCTCTAAACATAGCAGTCAGTAAAACCACAAGAAGTGGATGTGTATAAAGCAAATGCTCTGCACTAAGACCATCAGGACCATTCGCTTTGCCAAGTTTCAATTCATGTATACATTTATCAACTAACTCGACATGTATTAAACTTTCAACATTAATATTATGTATAGACTCAAGCTTACGTTTACATCGCAAAACATTGAAATCACTGACAGCAGCACTATCCATGTCAGAAGTGTGATACACAGAAGCAAAATATTTAGCAAACTCATTTGCAATCCCAACATCATCATGCACACCGTTTACTGTGCCTGAGAGATTCGAAGCCATGGATCGATGGAACTTACGATTCCAGCACTTCCAAAACTGACTGGGTTCCTTACTTAGAAAATGCTCATACAACTTATCATCAAATTTGTGTTCGAATTCATATATTGCTTGCTTAATACCCATTTTATATTTAAGAGAACATGAAGTTTTTATACGAAATACTTCACCTGATTTTGGGCGACCAGCATCCTTCCACATCATACCCCAGAACATGGACTTTTGTTTAAGATCATCCAGATGCTCATTCCAAAAAGGCTTTAAAGAATTATGCTGTATTCTAGGAACAGATGAAGCCTCTGCCCTCTGCAGAGCATATACAATATCATTATACATGCAATTGATGGCTTGTCGATGGTTGTGGTTGCTACATCCCACTGAGCACTGAGCAAACGACTGAGCTAACCTGCACTCACTCAGTAAATCACGAGATACCCCATAATAATCAGACAAATTCGCCTTATCCCAACGTAAATAATGCTGCCGAGGACTATTTTTCACTGCTAAATTCCTACCACTTCTATCTAGGAGAGACCTCAAGCTGAAGCTTAATGGTTTATGATCACTGTGATTGAAAACACTTTCAATCACTTTCCCTTCTGTCACTGAGTTATGCAGTGGAACAGAGACAAACATATGGTCAATGCATGAGGACTGATTCAAAGCCACATTCCTATAAGTATTAATACCACCAGTAAAATCATCACAGCTTAACAAGTTATAAGTTTCCATCAGCTTAATAAAACTACTATAACCACTGTTATCCAGTGAACATTGAAAATTAGTATCACCCAAGATTAATATATCTGTGTGGACATTAGACCCCAAAACATGCTCAATAAAACCAAAACATTGATTCAACTGTGCTTTGTACTGAATGGAATTAGAATAACACGGAAAGTATACATTAACTATTATAAGACAACGATTACCACAGTGCAACTGAAGAGCAACACAGCGACCTTCAATGTCTGACCCAATAACTTTAATTTGATTAGATAAACTCTTGTGCCACATAAATGCCACACCACCAAAAGGTCTGCCATGCAGAATACCCCTCCCTAATTGTATTGTATTGTATTGTATTTGAACACTTGTTATAGCGCCCCTACCAGATTGCCCATTCAGAGGCGCTCCCGACTACTGCGCGGACGCTGAATCGGAGTGTCACGCCGAAGCGCATGAGCAATTGCGAGTGAAGGACTTGCCCAGGGTCCCTACGCGGCGGCTTTGAGGTGGATTCGAACCCGCAATCCTCCAGCTGCAAGGCACCGAACATACCCCTACACTACCGCGCCCCAGTTGTATTGTGTTGTATTATATTGTATTGTACTCCACGTTTATAATGCGACCGAGCCACCCGCAGTAAAGATCCGAGAAATTAATCTCTGATAAACCGACCGACCCGGAATCGAACTCGGGCCGCCGGCGTGAGAGCGGGCTGCCATGCAGAATACCCCTCCCTAATGCCTCTGACATACCAGAAACACCATAAACCACGAACTGATCGTTAATTATATTTAATTTGTTCATTCCATCTGAAGCCAGCCAGTGCTCTTGTAGGGCAACAATGTGGTGGGATATACACAAATCTTGTAACATGGCAACACCTGACGTGAATCCATGCATATTAAACGAACAGATATTTAATGACTCATCTGCCATTTTTGCTGTCCAAGATTTTCATTTCTTCAGATGCTATGTCGCTGACCTTCTTCTTGAAATACCAGTCACGTACCTCCGCACCTTCTGGCCATGTAGATTCTTGGTAGAATATATCTTTGTACATGATTGGACATGAGACTCTGAAGGCAGCCGACTTAAAGTTTCGACCCGCCGGAACACTCATCTTGGAGCACTGGACGTCTTTGAGGCCTGAATTCTCCAAGAACGTCGTCATCTCCACTTCAGTTGTATCTCCATGCATTCGACCGACAAAAGCAGTGATTCTTCTAGGCATTGCCTTTAAGCTTGACATTGAGCCAATCTTGCCGCGAGACGATCAGTATGCAACTATGCATTGGTGCGCTATCTTGCTGAAAGATGAATCCAACTGTCAGCAGACGCAAAATTGGCTCAATGTCGATTGCCTGGTTTCATGTGGGGAGCTATGCTGGAGAAATACCACAATCTGCGACTAAAGGTAAAACGATAAGAGAATTGAAGGTCGCATTGGAGTTGATATGGGAAGATTTACCTCTGGAACCCATCAACAAAGCTATCAAATACTTTACAAAAGGACTCAGAACATGTGTGCGTATACTGGTGGTGGACACATTGAACACAAGTTGTGAAACAATTTCAAGTCTGATTGATAACAATTATTTGAGAAGTTACTTGATAAAATCGTTTTTTGACACTTTTTGTTGCATAACATGTTTTGAACCATCCAAAAACAGTGGGTGGACCGTGGACTCACTAAAAGTGATATAACTTTTGTTCTGTTTGAAAGTTTTTGGTGAAATTTGGCCTTTATACGTAGTATGAATTACCTTTAAGTCTTTAAAATTTGATTTAAAATTCTCACTTTTGGTCGAAAATATTCGGAAAAAACCTTTGGGGTTACTTTTTTGGCCCACCCTGTATATATATTTTTTTTTATTATTGATTTAAAACAGAGGTGCACGATAGTCTACTAGTTAACATGCTGTCCTGTCAAAAAAGGGAGGTTTAAACCCACATCAAATATGAGATTTTTCAATTTCCGCTCAAATTGCACCCAGCCAGCTCAGTTTTATTGAGTACACTGACAATATGCTGTCATTCGGAAGATTGGGAGGAATAAAATACAGCCCGTAAAAACAAAGTTTTTTACTATATCCATCTAGTATCCTATAACGTGTACTTTGAAAATAATCCGCGTTCATTTTACGACATAGCATGCGTTTAATGAGGCAGCGCGCCCGTTTTGTTGTGGCCAATGGCAACGCTGGCCAATGGCAACGCTGCGTATCGGAAAAGGGGATTCCCCGATTCGAAAAGTTGAGTCCCCGATTCTATAAGCTAGCCTTTTTTGGGGGAGCTGAAATTTTTAGAATCTATCTGCCAAGTTTCAGGACGATTGAATGATTGTAAGTGATCGAATTAGTCGTCGCAAGATTTGACTTTTTAGCCTGTGGCTCAAGCAAGCAAGCAAGATTTCCGTAAGTTAAACTAGATGGATAATAAAATACAGCCCGTAAAAACAAAGTTTTTTACTATATCCATCTACTATCCTATAATGCGTCTTATGAAGCAGTTACCTCTACAAATATATAGTCCGCGTTCATTTTACGACATAGCGTCCGTTTAATGAGGCAGCGCACCCGTTTCTGTTACGGCCAATGGCAACGCTGGCCAATGGCAACGCTGCGTATCGGAAAAGGGGATTCCCCGATTCGAAAAGTTGAGTCCCCGATTCTATAAGCTAGCCTTTTTTGGGGAGCTGAAATTTTGATAGAATGAAGTGTCTGCGAGGGCGAGTCTATCTGCCAAGTTTCAGGACGATTGAATGATTGTAAGTGATCGAATTAGTCGTCGCAAGATTTGACTTTTTAGCCTGTGGCTCAAGATTCCCGCAAGTTAAAGTAGATGGATAAAAGAGGGATTGGCCAGCAGCTTTAATTGACCAAGTTAAAACACGGAAGCCGTTTGCACTTCATGCTGATGGTTGCCTCCTAGAGCTAGCTGAAATTATTGCTCTCTGCTCGTCTGAAGCAAAGCAAAACAAAAACGACGTTTGTACTCGCCATTTTGAGCCTCAAATTATTTCAAGTTTCTAATTAGTTTATTATCATAAGACTTAGCATACATTAATTTACCTGGACAGTTTTTGATTTAGCCCTTGAAATTCATTCTTCATTTCTGTGTTCTTAATTTGCATTTGTCTTCTGTTTTCTTGGAGTGAGTTGTTCATATATGTGTTGTGACTTTCGATGCGATTCTCCAGACGTGCGATTTGAGCTTTCGTACCAATGTTCTCTGATTGCAGTTGTCTTCTGTTTTCTTGGAGTGAATTGTTCATATATATGTCGTGACGTTCGAGGCGATTATCGAGTCGCGTCATATGAGCTTTTGTATTTGCATCTGTCTTCTGTTTTCTTGGAGTGAATTGTTCATATATGTGTTGTGACTTTCGATGCGACTCTCCAGACGTAAGATTTGAGCTTTTGTCAGATTGTTTTCTTTTTGTATTTGGCTTTTAATTTCTTCAATTGAGTTGTTCAAATAGGTGTCGTGACGATTGTTGCGATCCTCCAGACGTAATATTTGAGCTTTAAGATTCTGAAATTCTGACTGAATGCCTTTTGCTAAAGTGATCCACGCATCGATAACAACCCTGGAAAGGCCATTAATCATGTTTTGTTCATCACTGCTGTAGTCACCAACGGTACTCTGTCCCATTACAACAATGTTGCCGAAATTTATAATAAGCAATTGCAAAACAACGCAAAAAGACTTCGTCATTCTCATAGTTATGGTTTACAATCGTCCTGAAAGGTTCGAATACAATAATTGCAGTCTACTAAATACTGTAGTCAGCGACCTTCGAACGTCCAATGACAGGCATGCGTTTAGAAACTCGCCAATTGCTGTGATGTATATTTTTGTCTGCCTACCGTATTTTACTACATCTACAGTGCGGGTATCCAAGTGTACAACCAATGCATGAAGCGGAGTAGCCTACGAGTAGCCTACAATCACAAATAACGTGACCTAGGTTATTTGAGACGCCTGTTTACAGCTGCATTTTTAGCCACCTAATTATGGCATATGCGAGCTAGAGCTCTGCGCCGACGTCATAGTGTCGGCGGCGGCGCGCCGGTCATTTTTGGTCGGCGGCGGCGCGCCGCCGACCAACAAAAATCGGCGGCGGCGGCGGCGCGGCGCGGCGTGGTCGGCGCCAGATCCAAAAGTTTATGAGGGGGTCAAATGGGCGTCCGAACTTTTGAAATAGTTTGAATTTCCACACTGTAATTCTAGCATTTTAAGCGGTCATCTGAACAATTTGCTCTATTATTTCAGTGCTGGTAGAAATCAGCTGTCACTCGTAGTTAGGATGTAGTTTGAGTCGTGTTTGAGTTTGACTACAGACAATACTAGCAAACCAGACATTTATTTAAATTAATATAAAAACTAGAAAATAGGGCCTACGTTGTAGTACGTTCAATTTCCAAGAACGCCATAAGCCTTTAGTAAACGCTGAATTGCTGACTCTATAGGACACAATAATATAAATAATAATCTTCGTTTATTATTTCAAACTGACACACCGCAGTATGATTACAATTCGTAGTATGAACGGATTATCATAAGTTATTAAATAAATCGAATTTAACTGTTTGGCAGCCATGCACGGCGCCCATCACGTCCTACTGCTCATTTTAAAGAACGCCATATGGCGAATGAAAGGCTGAGTCGACCTTTGGAGGGCAGCGGAAATTGATCCCGCGTCCATGCTGATCTTCTGCTCTCCGAGCCAAAGTGTTACCATTAACCATAACCCCCTCCACGGCGTGTCACAAGTAATTAAGTTTAATTATTTTCAATATGCTAAAACTTTAGTCAACGTACCAGGAAGAGTGCATCGTGTACTTATAGAATAAGGAGTCCTGGTGCCATCTGTTTTTAAATAAAAAACCATGACTTTCCGCGAGTTTACTTTTAGTAGCTTCAGCCATCGCGATGCTGTTTAAAATTATATCCAATTTATCACAATTAAAGTTAATGTTATTTATTTCAAGAACGTGAATTGATTTTATAAATAGGGCCTACCAAATAGTCTTTGCTTCATAGCAGTTTAATCCATAGTAGTTAAAAATGCAGTTCGCCAATCCGAAAGCCACTAGTAGCGTTTTACTTAGGGATTACTTAGGGGTTACTTAGGGATTTGCAGTTTATTAAAATGCATGCCTATCCAAAACGCTATATGACTTGGGTTTAGATGCACTAGAAATTTGATATAATTATATTACACTGCTGGAGCATGAGCTGCATATGCTAATTTGATGATGGATAGTATCTTTAAGCCTGCCTGATGATTAGATGGGCATCATATCGAGGATGAGTCATTCACTGTCTATGCGTTTTATAAATGGATGGCTCTTGCACTTCAGAACGTTTAGCCTAAATCCTGAGAGAGAGGACACTTTGTTAACTCAGAAAATGAGGGTCAATTTAGGGTCATGCCAATCTTCCGTGGCATGTCGATGCTGTCCGTCTTCCCCTCCGGCCCCTCCCTACTTAAATACCTTAAGAGAGACATAACAGCAATACTTGGGGAAGCAAATTATTTGGGTTAACAAAAGAACTAAACCTCGCCCATGCCAAGCCCGTGGCCCGTTATAGCAGCGCACCATGACGGGCGGGTCTGGTCGTGAGGGGCGCCGGCATACAAACAGGAGGGGTGCGAGGGCGGTTCGCCCCAGACCGATGACTTAATACTGCCGATATTGTATAGTTTATAGTAAAGTATTCTTTACATGTACGTACATTTACTGAAAGCTGCACTGAGAGGTTAACTTAACTCCACAGGTAATTTCATGTAATTAACTGGAGGGGTTGAAATTGAATTCGGGGGTTGAACAATCCCAACGCCCCCGACAATTCAATCAACGTATATATATGTTATAATATTATATATGTAAGACGGAGGATATAGGATATATATATGGCCCTATATCCTCCGTCTTTACATATATACGTAGTATGCATGTAAGACAGAGGACCTTTTCGATCTTCTCTCATTTGTATCCGTCTATTCAATCTATCTATCACTATCAGTCATTCAATCACCGCCCATCCATCCATCCATCCATCCATCCGTCCGTCCGTCCGTCCGTCAAATATTCAATCATCCGTCCGTCAATCCGTCCGTCCATCCGTCGTCCGTCCGTCCACAATCATCCGTCCGTCCG